>CAKNXH010081406.1:0-15804 GCA_932178445.1 Andricus quercusramuli
TGGAATAGAATAGAATAGAATAGAATGAAACGGACTGGAATAGAATGTAAAAGAATAGGATGGGATAGGAAAGAATAGAATAGAATACAATAGGATAGAATAGGATAAAAATAAATTATTCTAAGTGGCTTGATTTGTTTTAATTTTTTGTTACTTCTTAAAAATATTTTGATAATGAAGTTGAATAATAGCTTGTTCGTAGCATTGTGTTTAATTATACTTCTCGTTTCCTTTCTTCTGTCCATTAAGATGATATAGAATAATTACCTCCATTTGAATCCCTCTTTTTTCGCAAACTTTTTAATTAAATATGAGCAGCGAGCAGAAATTGAAAGAAAACAGTTCCTTTCTAACTCAGGGGTTATGATATAATTTTTTAATGAAAATTGTGAGAACTTAATCCATTAGGGTAATACTATAACTCTTTTTTTGAGGTCCTTGTAGTCTATTTCCTAGGTAATACTTAATTTATTATTCATTTAAATAAAAAATCTTCCAACCATTCTCTATGTGAAAAATATACTTTCTTAATTTAAACAAAATTGATTTATTTTTAAAAATGTATGAAATACATTAATTTTTTTATATTAATTTGAGGAGTATGTGAACAAAACGTGATAAATCCATTTTTTTATGAAGATAATATTTTTTTCTATATATTTGGAATATCATTTGTACAAAAATATTTAAATTTTTGACCATTCTCAACAAAAATATTATAGTAGGCTTTTCCACAAAAAGTAATTAATTTTCAACCAAAATTGTTGGATTTTTGAGGAAAAATACTTTTCAATGAAAAAAATTATCCTTCAACTAAAAAACGTTCTATTTTCAACCGAAGAGATGATTTTTTAATAAAAATGGAATAGATAATTTTTCAGCTGAAAAAATCAGCGTTCTACCGAAAATTTTTTTTTAAAGATATTATTAAAATTAAAGAATGAATAAATAACTTTTTATTGAAAAAAGAGATTCCTAACAAAGTTTTATCTTTCAAAAAATACGAATTTGCCAAATAGTAGAATTTTCAAATGAAAAAGGTAAATTCAAAACCAAAAATAGTTCTATTTTCAACACCAGAGATGAGTTTTCAACTAAAATGGAATATATAAATTTTCAAACTACAAATTCAATTTTCTAAAAAAAAAAAAGAATATTTTCATCTGAAATGGAATAGTTAAATTTTCAGTTAAAAAAATTAATGTTAAAAAAAAAAAAAAAAAAAATATATTTTCAACAAAGTCTTGAAATTTTCAACCAGGGATGAATTTTCAGTAACCTGATGAATCTCCAAACAAAAAAAAATCACTTTAAACCACGGAGTTTAATTTTTAACTGAGTAGTCGATTTTTTAACCAAAAAAACGAAATTTTTACAACGGACTCAAATTTTCAATTATGGAAAATTTGTATACAAATTATACCTTCTTGGTCCACAAATTAAAAATAATATAAGATTTTTTCTTTTCTATTGAAGTTATTATTTTTAAAATGTTCGCCAAAAAAATTTGAAACATGACTTGAAATTTTTTTAAAACGAATTGTTATCATAAAATGATTTTTAGTACTTTAAATTGTTGTTTTCAACGTCAACTTGCAATACTATCAATTTACGATTGACACACTAAATCAAAAAAGTCGCATTGCACTTTTACTTTTATGATTGCAGTAATAACAATAAAATCGCAATAACAAAATATAAAATAATAAACAAAAATAAAAAGCAGCTGAACTGTATTTTCTCATTTTTTTATCAAAAAATGTATAAATGAAATGTAAAAATTATTGTATTTTCTAAACTCACAGTATATATTAGTATACATCATCATATCATCATTTAATTCAAATTTTTAAACTCTTTTTTCAAAGAAAATAATATAGTGAATAAAAAAATGTTACTCGTTGTAGAAAAATGTGAAAAAGGTAAAAAAAGATTGTTTTGCTGAAAAATGTTTTGCTAGAAAAAAAAAATCGCAATAAATTATTTGCAATATTAATATATTGATCCTAATGTAAGAGATGATAATGATGTATGTACAAAAATTCAATACATGCCTTTTCAAGGTATGAGGAAAATGCTCATAATAGCAACAACAAAAAATCAATAAACAAAACAAAACTCAAGAAGATGACTCTTAAATCATATCCGATTAAAAAAAATTTCAAATTCATACTATTGTGCGTGTGCTGATTTAAAAAATTTTCTTGAATCATCCTAATATAGAGAGCCAATCACTCTGAAATGAAACTAAAACGTCAGCGATTGAGGATATAATTCTAACTGAATATTAGAACAAGTTTAATTAACTTCCTTCCAAAATTATTGATTATTGAATTAAGGTTCTTGATGAGTGAGATTTTTTTGGTTATACCATAACCCGAAGTAGCATACAAAATTGGGAAAAAACTTTGTTAGAACCATGTTTAATTAAAGTTGTTTACGCTTCAGAAGTTTCTAATATAAAAATAGTTGCGTGGAAATGGGGTTGCTTTGGTATTTTCGCACGTACGATCGAATCTGAGCGGAATATTGCAGTACTTTAACTTGTTTGCGTACTGCATGTGGAAAGAAGAAGAATCCAGCGAGTGGAGGGGAAAAGCTACTTGTTCCGCTGGATTGATGGCGTTCGTAAATCCAGGACCTGAATCCGGAATGTTTCTCTTTAAAGTCGCATGACCCGTTCCTCTTGAGGCACAGTACGACCCTAAAAAGTTTATGTATTTTAAAGGGGCATTCGTGTTTCCTCTCGTACACAGTCAATATATGTAGTAAATATGCCCAAGTGAACCCAAGAGACTTTCGAAAATAGTTCAACCAGTCTCGACTACTTGAATTAAAAGAGGGTAGCCGCAAAACTTGACTTTCAAAATTCCCTCAATTCCCTTCAAAAATACTATTCTGATAAGGCTGGTTATTCATGAATAGATATCTGATAGTGGCCTCTACAAGTAGCCTTTGTTGATGTTTGACAACGCTTTTCGATGCAGATCTGTATGCTCTTCAAGTTTCACTGTGTTCTCTTTAAGTTTTTGTCCACAAAATATTGTTGAAGATCTTGAGATCTTAAGAAAAATTTGCTTCGTTTCTCATGGTCTTTGGTGTAAAGATAAGGCTTTTCCAATCTTTGACAATGCTGGATGTGCAGACATCGTAATCTTCTTCGAAAGTTTTGTAAAAACATTTGCAGTTCTTCATGATGTTTGTTTGAAGCTAATTGAATAATTTTTCAAACATTTGGGTTATCATCTTATCATCATGTTATAGTAGATGTTGTATATCGAATGTAATAGTCATGTTATAGTAGATGTTACCACCATGTTAGCATGAACAACTGCAAAAGATACTATCAGATATTTGATGAAGATTACGATTTCTACACATCTAGCATCATCGAAGGATAAAAGGAATGATAAAACATTACTTTCAAAATTCCCTGACTTTTTGCTGAATAATTTCTCATTTTCCGTGATCATCAATAATCAGATTTTGAAGAAAGTTATTCCAAAAATACTATTTTGATTAGGCTGGTTATGAATGAATACATATCTGATAGTAGCCTCTACAAAAAGCCTTCGTTGATTTTTGACAACGCTTTTTGATGCAGATCTGTATCCTCCTCAAGTTTCACTGTGTTCTCTTTAAGTTTTCGTCCACAAAAGATTGTTGAAGATCTTAAGATCTCAACAAACATTTTCTATGTTTCTCCTGGTTTTCGGTATGAAAATCAAGGCTTTTCCGATCTTTGACAATGCTGGATTTGTACACATCGTAACCTTCTTCGAAAGGTTTGTAAAAACATTTGTAGTTCTTCATCATGTTTGTTTGAAGCTAATTAAATCATTCTACAAACATTTTTTTGGTTATCATCTTATCATTGTGTTAAAGTAGATTTTACGAATCGAATGTAATACTCATGTTGTAGTAGATGTTATCATCATGTTGGCATGAACAACTGCAAAAGATACTATCAGATATTTGATGAAGATTACGATTTCTACACATCTAGCATCATCGATGGATGAAAAGGAATGATAAAACTTTACTTTCAAAATTCCCTGAATTTTCGCTACATAATTTCTCACTTTCCGTGATCATGAATAATCACATTTTGAAGAAAGTTATTCCAAAAATACTATTTTGATTAGGCTGGTTATGAATGCATATCTGATAGTAGCCTCTACAAAAAGCCTTCGTTGATTTTTGACAACGCTTTTTGATGCAGATCTGTATGCTCTTCAAGTTTCACTGTGTTCTCTTTAAGTTTTTGTCCACAAAGGATTGATGATCTTAAGATCTTAACAAAAATTTGCTTTTTTTCTTATGGTTTTTGTTGTGAAAAGCAAGGCTTTTCCAATATTTGTCAATGCTGGGTATGTAGACATCGTAATCTTCTTCGAAAGTTTTGTAAAAACATTTGTAGTTCCTCATGATGTTTGTTTGGAGCTAATCAAATCATTTTACAAACATTTGTTCTGCTCATCATCTTATCATTATCTTAAAGTAGATGTTCTGTATCGAATGTTATGGTAATGTTATAGTAGATGTCATTATCATGTTATCATGAACAACTGCAAAAGGTACTATAAGAGACTTGATGAAGATTACGATTTATACACATCTAGCATCATCGAAGGATGAAATGGAATGATAAAACTTTACTTTCAAAATTCAAAACTATTTGATTGACTTCCAAGAAACAACATCATGAACAACTGCAAAGGTTTCCAGAAAAGATTCGGAGAAGTTTCCGATTTCTACATATCTAGCATTGCCAAGAAATAGGGAAGCCTTGCTTTTAAGCCTACTACCATGAGCAACAAAATGGATTTTCGTTTCGATCTTGAACCATCTTTTGTGAACAATAACCTTAATCGAATACAGACCGGTATCGTCAAGCGTCTTTAAACAATATCAACAAGTAAACGCATCTACAGAAAGAAGATAATCATGAATATTGATTCATTCTAGCAGTCTAAGCAAGAGAGTTTTTCAAAATTATTTTCCTAAAGATTATTTGATTGGCTTTGAACAAATACCATCATGAACAATTGCCAAGCATGATGCAAAACAAAGAAGACAAAAATTTCTGCACATCTAGCATCGTTAAGGAAAGAAAATGAATGCTACTAGTAGTACAATGCTATTTGTAAAATATCAGGTTTCACAGCTTCAACAATCTTCCAGGAACAATTAGTAGAACATGATACAAATCTGTATCGAAGCGTTTCGATGAACAACATTAACAAATAAAGGCATAACACTAGTAGAAGCCACTATAGCGTTTGGATTTATTTATCCAGTCCAAATAAAATAATTTTTTGAAATCTTTCTCCTCGAAATTATTTAATTGGCTTCAGAGGAACAACGTCATGAACAACTGCAAAGCTTTTCACAAAAGATTTGAAGAAGATCACGATTCCTACACATCTAGTATCGGAATAGAGTGGACATTATTTCTACTAGCTCAACAATGCTAATTGTAAACTTTCAGTTTTTCTAGCTTCAACAATCATTCAAGTGAACAACAAGTAGAAGATGAAACAGATCTGTATTGAAAGTTGCTGTTAAAGAATATCAACAATTAAATGCATGATACACTTGAGAGTCACTATTGGATTTGTATTTATTCATTCAGTCTAAGCAAAATAATTTTTAAAAATTATTTCCCTTAAAATTATTCGATTGTCTTTGAACAAATGGCCAGCAAAGATTGTTGAAGATCTTAAGATCTTAACAAAAATTTGCTTTGTTTCTTATAGTCTTTGGTGTAAAGATAAGGCTTTTCCAATCTTTGACAATGCTGGATGTGTAGACATCGTAATCTTCTTCGAAAGTTTTGTAAAAACATTTGCAGTTCTTCATGATGTTTGTTTGAAGCTGATTAAATAATTTTACAAACAATTTGATTATCATCTTATCATCATGTTATAGTTAGTGTTATGTATCGAATTTTATAGTCATGTTATAGTAGATGTTGTCATGATGTTATCATGAACAACTGCAGAAGATAATATGAGAGATTTGATGAAGATTACGATTATGTAGCATCATCAAAGGATGGAAAGGAATGGCACAAGTTGTACATTTCTATAGAATATCGGGTTTTCTAGTTTCAATAATCTTTTGGAAACAATAACTTGGAGGAGATACATATCTGTATTCAAACGCGTTGTTAAAGAACATTACAAAACAAATGCATATACTGTCAGTATATTTTTACGATGCTTGATGTGTACAAATCGCAATGTTCTTCGAAAATGTTGTAAGAACATTTGCAGTTTTTCCTAATGCTTGTTTGAAGTTAATTAAATAATTTCACGAACATCTAAATTATCATCTCATCATCATGTTATAGTGGATGTTATATATCGAATGTTATATTAATGTTATAGTAGATGTTGTCATCATGTTAGCATGAACAACTGCAAAAGATACTATGAATGCTACTATGGAATACTATGGAATGATACTGGTTGTACAATGATATTTATAAAATATCGGTTTTTCTAGCTCAAATCATCATTTGAAAACAATAATCTGGAGAAGATACATATCTGTATCGAAAAGCGTTGTTAAAGAACATTCAGAACAGAATGCATATACTATCAGTATATTTTTACGATGCTTGATGTGTAGAAATCGTAATCTTCTTGAAAGTTTTATAAAAACATTTGCAGTTCTTCACGATGTTTCTTTGAAGCTAATTAAATAATTTTACAAACATTTTGGTTATCTTCTTATCATCATGTTATATTAGATGTTATAGTCATGTTATAGTAGATATTATCATCACGTTAGCATGAACAAATGCAAAAAATACTACAAGAGACTTGATGAAGATTACGATTTCCACACATCTAGCATCATCGAAGGATAAAAAGGAATGATACTAGTTGTACAATATTTATAAAATATCGGTTCTTCTAGTTCCAATCATCTTTTGGAAGCAATAATTTGGAGAAGATACATATCTGTATCGAATCGCGTTGTTAAAGAACATAAAAACATAAATGCAAATACTGTGAGTATATGTTGATGATGCTAGATGTGTAGAAATCGTAATCTTCTTCAAGTACTTTGCAGAAAAGCTTTGCAGTTGTTCATGAGGATTCTTCAAAGCTAAAAGTATAGTTTTGAAGAGAAAAATTCCAACAAATTATTTTGTTTGGACTCGATAAATAAATACATATCCATTGGTGTCTTCTACCAGTATGATGCATTTGTTGATATTTCCAATGCGTTTCAATACAGACATGTATCATCTTCTTCTTATTTGTTACAGAAGATTGTTGAAGTTAAAAAACCGATATTTTACAAATATTGTACAGCTTGTTGAATTCATTTCCATTCATTGCCGATACTAGATGTTTAGAAATCGTGGACTTCTTCAAATCTTTTGTAAAAACCTTTGCAATTGTTTCGGATATTGTCTCTTCAAAGCCACTCAAACAGTTTTGAGGAAAATGATTTTAAAACTTTATTTTGGTTGGACTAAATAAATAAATACATATCCATTAGTGGCTTCTGACAGGATCATGTATTTATTTGTTGATCTTGTTTAATGACGCGTTTTGATACAGATCTGTATCATCTTCTACTAATTATTCACAGTAGACTATTGAAGCAGAAAACCTGATATTTCACAAATAGCATTGTATAGCTAGTAGCAATCATTTTAATTCTTAAAGATGCTACATGTGTGCAAATCGTGAAATTCTTCGAATCTTTTGAAGAAATCTTTGCAGTTGTTCATGATGTTTCCGTAAAGACAATTGAATAGTTTTAAGGAGAATAATTTCAGAAAATTATTTTGGTTAGACTGGATGAATAAATACATATCCATTAGTTGCTTTTACCATTCTACATATTGTTCACAAAAGATTGTTGAAGCTCGAATAACCAATATTTCAAAAACAGCATTATGCGGCTGGGAGCATTCATTTTTATTTTCTGACGATGCTATAGGTGTAGGAATCGTAATCTCCTCGAAGTATTTTGTAGAAACTTTACCAATTGTTTATATGTTATTTGTTCAAAGACAATCGAATGATTTTAAGGGAAATAATTTTTAAAAATTATTTTGTTTAGACTGAATGAATTAATACAAATCCAATAGTGACTCTTACCAGTATTATGCATTTATTTGTTGATGTTCTTTATTAACAACTTTCAATACAGATCTGTTTCATCTTCTACTTGTTTTTCACGAATGATTGTTGAAGCCAGAAAAACTGATAGTTTACAAATAGCATTATTCAGCTGGTAGAAATAATTTCCATTCTATTCCGATACTAGATGTGTAGAAATCGTGAACTTCTTCAAATCTTTTGTGAAAAGCTTTGCAGTTGTTCATGACGTTGTTTCTCTAAAGCCAATTAAATAATTTCGAGGAGAAAAATGTCCAAAAATTATTTAAGTTGGAATGGATAAATAAATCCAAACGCAATAGTGGCTGCTAATAGTGTTATGCCTTTATTTGTTAATGTTGTTTAACGAAACGCTTCAATACAGATTTGTTTTTCTCGTTCTACTAATTAGTAGTTACTAATTAGTAGTTCCTGAAAGATTGTTAAAGCTGTAAAACCCGATATTTTACAAATAGCATTGTACTGCTAGTAGCATTCACTTTCTTTCCTTAACGATGCTAGATGTGCAGAAATTGTAATCTTCTTCAATTGTTTTGTATCAAGCTTGGAATTTGTTCATGATCTTATTTGTTTCGAGCCAATCAAATAATCTTTAGGAAAACAATGTTAAAAAACTATCTTGTTTAGACTGCTTGAATGAATCAATATTCATTATAAGCTTCTTTCAGTAAATGCGTTCACTTGTTGATATTGTTTAAATACGCGCTACGATACCGATCTGTATTCCATTAAGATTCCATTGTTCACAAAAGATGGTTTAAGATCGAAACAAAAATCTCTTTTGTTTCTCATGGTTGTAGGCTTAAAAGCAAGGCTTTTCCATTTCTTGGCAATGCTAGATATGTAGAAATCGGAAACTTCTCCGAATCTTTTCTGGAAACCTTAGCAGTTGTTCATGATGTTGTTTCTTGGAAGGTAATCAAATAGATCTGAGAAGAAGAATTTCAAAAAATGATGTTGTTTGGATTGGATAAATAAATACACATCCATTAGTAGCTCCTAACAGTATTATGCGTTTTTTTGTGGTTCAACGACAAGTTTCGATACAGATACGTATCCTCTTCAAGTTATTGTTCACAAAAGAATGTTAGAGCTGTAAAAATTGATGTTGTATACCATAAATATGATTATACAGCCAGTAGCATTCATTTTCGATGTTTGGCGGTGCTAGGTGTGTAGGAATCATAAACTTCTTTGAATCTTTTGAAGAAACCTTTGCAGTTGTTCATGGTGTTTCCTTGAAGCCAATTGAATAGTTTCAAGGAAAACATTTTTTAAACAAATTATTTCTGTTGGGCTGGATTAAGGAATACGTATCCAATAGCGGCTTTACCAGTATTATGTGTTTATTTATTGATGCTGTTTAACGAAACGTTTCAATGCAGATCTGTATCGTCTTCTACTGATTGTTTACAGAAGATTATTGAAGCTCAAAAAACTGCTATTTTACGAATAGCATTGTACAGCTAGAAGCATTCATTTTCCTGCTAGATATGTAGACAGTAATCTTCTTAAAGTCTTTTGTAGAAACCTTAGCAGTTGTTCATGATGTTAGTTATCCAAAGCCAATCAAATAACTTTTAGGAGAATAATTCAAGAAAACTATTTTGATTAGCCTGCTTGAATGAATCAATAATTATTATTGACTTCTTTCAGTGTATGCGTTTATTTGTTGATATTATTTACCGAAACTTCTCGATACTGATCTGTATCCTATTCAAGTTAATGTTCACATAAGATTGTTCAAGATTAAGGAAAATTCTTCTTTGTTTCTTATGGTTTCCGGATTAAAAAGCGAGACTTTGCCATTTTTTGGCGAGGCTAGATGTCTAGAAATCGTAAACATCTTCGAATCTTTTGAACAAACCTGTACAGTTGTTTCTTCAGAGTCAATTAAATAGTTTTAAGGAGGATAATTTAAAAAAAATTATTTTGGTTAGACTGGCTAAATAAATACATATCTGTTAGTGGCTTCTACCAGTTTATGCGTTTATTCGTTGATACTGTTTAATGACGCGTTTCAAAGCAGATCGATATCTTCAAATTATTGTTGACAAAAGATTGTTGAAGCTAAAAAAGCCGATATTTCAAAAATATCATTATAAACCTAGTTGCATTCATTTTCATTCTTTGGCTATGCTAGATGTGCAGAAATCGTAATCTTCTTTAGGTCATTTGTAGAAACCTTAGCATGCCAAGGTTCATTGGCTTTCAAATTATAATCAACTTATTTATTTATTTCAAAATATTTCATTAGCTTCCAACAAAGAACATCATGAGCAACTACAGTTGTTCATAATGTTCTTTGTTGGAAGCCAATCAAATAATTTTGAGGAGGATAATCAAAAAAATTATTTTGGTCAGACTGAATAAATGAATACATATCCACTAGTGGCTGCTAACACTAGTATGCATTTATTTGTTGATGTTTGATGACGCTTTTCGAAGCAGATCTGTATCCTTTTTAAGTCATTGTACACCAAAGATTGTTGAATATCTGAATAGAAATCTTCTTTAGTTTTTTCGGTTTCTTGAGTAAAAATCAAGGATTTTCCATTCCTTGGTTATGCTAGATATGTAATCGTTATCTTCAAGTCTTTTGTAGAAACTTTTCCAGTTGTTCATAACGCTCTTTGTTCAAAGCCAATTAAATAGTTTCAAGAAACATAATTTCACAAAATTATTTGGCTTGGACTGGTTAAATGAATCCATTACTGGATTCTACCAGCATATACGTTTATTTGTTGATGTTTAACGAAAGGTATCCATACAGATCTGTATCCTCTCCAGGCTGTTGTTCACAAATGATTGTTAAAGCTAAAAATACTGATACTAGCAAATATCATTGTACACCTAGTAGCATTCATTTCCATTTTTTGACAATGTTAGATTTGTAGAAATCATACTATTCTTCAAGTCTATGATTAGATTCTAGCAGCATGTTCGTTTATTTGTTCATGTTTGAGGACGCATTCCGATACACATGTGTATCATCTGGAAGTTATTGTTTGCAAAAAATTGTTGAAGCTAGAAAAACTTACATTTCACAAATATTATTCAACACCTAGTAGCTCTCATTTCTGTTCTTTGTGGATGCTAGATGTGTAGAAATCGTAATCTTCTTAAAGTCTTTTGTAGAAACATTTGAAGATGTTTGTGATGCTGTTTGTTTGAAGTCAATCAAATAATTTCTTGAAGAATAATTCCGAAAAAACCGTGTTGGTTAGACTGGTCAAACAAATCAATATTTGTTATTGGCTTCTTTCAGTGTATGCATTTGTTTGTTGTTATTGTTTTATTCAAGTTATTGCTTACAAAAGATTTTGTAAGATCTAAACAAACATTTTCTTTGGTTCTTATGATTTTCGAATGAAATAGCGAGGCTTTTTTATTCTTTGACTATGCTAGAAGTGTAGAAATCGTAAACTTCTTCAAGTCTTTTGTAGAAACCTTTGCAGTCATTCATAATGTTATTTCTTAAAAGCCAATTGAATATTCTTGAGAAGAATAATTTCAGAAAATTATTTTGTTCGGACTGGTTTAATGAATCCATTAATGGCTTCTACAATTATATTTGTTTATTTGTTAATTTTTATCAACAATTTTCTATTCAGATATGTATCCTATTTAAGTTGTTTTTCACAAAAGATTGTTGAGGATAGAAAAACCGATTTTATACAAGTATCATTGTACAGCTATTAGCATTAATTTCCATTCTTTAAAGATGCTACATGTGCAGAATTCTTTAAAATTCTTGAAAATTTAACAAAATTCTTCAGAATATTTCAAAACCTTAAAGGATTTACAAAATCGTTCAATATCTTACAAAATTCTTCACAACCGCATGCCAATTTTTTAAAATCCTTTAAAATAATGTGGATCCTTGTAAACCTTCGAAATCGTTTGTTATCCTTCGAAACGTGTTCAAGGTCTTTAAAGTTCCATGGTGTTCTTAAAAATACTTTAAAATCTTACAAATACTTTAAAATCTTAAAAATACTTTACAATCTTAAAAATACTTCAAAATCTCAAAAATGCTTTACAATCTTAAAAATACGTTACAATTTTTAAAATCCTTTGAAATCCCTTGAAATTATAAAAATCGGTTGAAGATGTTAAAAATCTTTCTAAATACCCTACAATATTTCAAAGAATTCAATAAAAGTCAGAGATAGGTATAGAACTGATTTCAATAGTGGTGAAACCATGGTTTAATTTATTTTTAAAAAATGTACTAAAGTAATCCTTTTATTTTAAAAAGTTGTAAAAAAGTTTTTCAGAAAATACAGTCTCAAGTATTTTATTCATTCATTTAGAACAAATGCCCTCGGTAAAATAATGATTAGGAGTAGTATAGCAAGGGCGCTAGGCACTTACCGACCGAGCGAGTTTCTGTTCCATAGTGAGTTACCGACGTCCGATAATTACCATCGGTCGGTAAGTTCCGCAGTAGCCCGCTCGCTATACTACTATTGGGCAATAAAAATACAGGAATATTTTAATTAAAATTCTGTTCTAAATTGTTTATTTATTTTTTGACGCTATCCTACGTACAGAACAATTGGCTATAAAAATACTTTGTTCGCAGACATTTACAGATCATAAAATACGTAATGTACACATTGATAGTTACAAAGCTTTATTACCCAATCACGATCGACATTTTGATGGTAGAAAAGCCAGGCTGAAAGTAAGTACTACTTACCAAATTTACGTCTCCGACTGTGTTGTAATAAAAGATCCTTGAGAAAAAGAAGCTAAATCTCTTAAGGCAAGAGAATGGCTTTTTTACTTCCAACACAGAATGGTAAATCACATATTGTGCAGAGTTTTCAAATTATCCCCTTTCGGATAAAAATTTTCCACCCTCGGATTGAGTCTATTTTTGTTAAAACTATGAATAATTATATAAATAATTTGAAAGTTATCTAATATTTTTAAAAATACGCAAAGTATAAAAATATTTTTATTTTTGAAAATTGAAAATTCCTCGGAATTTTTAAAAATACACTAAAATATTTTGAATTCATTGAAATCCTTGCTTGGTTGAAAATTCTACCATTTGGTTGAAAATTAAATTATTTTTTTTTATTGAAAAATATTTTTTTTGAATTAAATTTTAACTGTTTAATTAAGTTGACAATACATCTTTCTAGTTGAAAATTCAATCAGTTGATTGAAAAATTCATATATTTTTTCATAATTCATCTTTTTTTGTAAGAAATTATTCTTCTTCTTTAAAAATTCAGCTTTTTTGATTAAAAATGCAACTGCTTGATTAAAAATTAATCGGTTTTTGGTGAAGATATAATTTTTTTTTATTCGTATTTTTTTGTTGGATTTAACTGTTTTTAATTTAGAATTGAAACATTTTTTTCTCAAAATATCAAAAATTAATATATCTTTATCTGGAAAATTCAACTTTTTGTAGGAAATTAACGTATTTGTTTAAAAATGTATCCTTGTATAAAATTATTTTTTTAACTGAAAATTTAACTATTCATTTTTGGTTACAAATTCATCTTTTTTAATCGAAAATTCAAGTAATCGGTTCTAAGAATCCATTTTTTTTTTGTTAAAAATTAACCACTTGTCTTAAAGTTTATCTCTTTGCTCGTCAATTTTTTTTCTTGTTAAAATTTAATGTTTTTTTAATTTATTTTTTTTAATTGAAAATTTAACGATTTCATTTTTGGTTGGAAATTGATTTTATTGCTATGAAACTTCAACTATTTCGTTGGAAATTCATCTTTTTGATTAAAAATTAATTAAATTTCTTTGGTTAAAAATTAGGTTTTTTTTTTACTTGGAAATTTATTTTACTGACTGAAAATTATGCTACTTCATTTTTGGTAGAAAATTCATCTTTTAAATTTGAAATGCATGTATTTGATTGAAAATAACAAATTTTTTAGTTAAAGATTCATTATTTTAGTTGAAAATTCACTTCATCTATTATATTTTTTGTGGAAATTTACATATTTTATAGAAATGTAATCTTTGTCTTTAAAAAATTATCTGTTTGGTAAAAAATTAAAGTATTTAATTTTTGTTAAAAATTTATTTCTTTTATTGAAAGAAAAACCACTGTTTAGTTGAAAATTATATATTTTTTTTTGATAGAAAATTCATCTTTTGGATCGAAAAATCCGCTATTTGAACAAAATTTCATATTTTTGGCTGAAAACTCATCATAGGGATTAAAAATAATTTCTTTAGTTGAAAATTTGTTTCTTTTTAGTTGAAAGTTATTTTTTTCAACTGAACATTATTATTATTATTATTATATTGTTATATTACTATTCCACTTTTGCTTGAAAATTTATATTTCCAGTTGAAAATTAATTAATTTTGATGAAAACTCGTTTTTTTTTAAATTTACTTTTCTATCTGCAAATTGAAATATTACATTTTTGGTTTGTAAATTCAACTTTTTTACTTGAAAATTGAATTATTTTGTTGAAAAATCATTTTTTTGTTATGAAACAAGATATTTTTTTGAAGATTCTTTTTTTTTTGAACATTTATTTTTCTGTCATTTTAACTATTCTAATTTTGTTTGAAAAAAAAAAATTTGTTTGTAAATTTATTCTACTGACTGAAAATTATGCTACTTTATTTTTGATAAAAAATTCATCTTTAAGGGCTTGGAATTCATGTATTTTGGTTGAAAATTAAATTTTTTTTTTAGTTGAAGATTCAACATTTTAGTTGAAAATTCACATCATCTATTACATTTTTTGTGAGAATTTACTTTTTTAATAGAAATGTAATCTTTTTCGTGGAATTTTTTTTTTGTTATAAATTAATTTCTCTCATTGAGAAAATAATGTAGTTGAAAATTCGTTTCTTTTTAGTTGAAAATTATTTTTTTCAACTGAAGATATTCCATTACTATTCCATTTTCGCTTGAAAATGTATATTTTTAGTTGAAAATTAATTAATTTGGATGAAAACTCGTTTTTTTTTTAAATTTATTTTTCTATCTGTAAATTGAATTATTCGGTTGATAAATAATTTTTTTGTTAAAAAAATTTTTTTGTTTGAAAATTCTTTTTTTTTGGTTGAATATTTATTTTCCTGTCATTTTAACTATTCTAATTTTGGTTGAAAATTTTTTTTTTTTTTTAGATGAAAATTCATAAACTTGGTTGTAAATGAGTCTTTTTTAGTTTGAAATTGAATTATTTTGTTGAAAAATCATTTTTTCGTTATGAAAAAAAGTGTTTGTTTGAAAATTCGTTTTTTTTTGTTGATAGAAAATTCATTTTTTGGATTGAAAAATCCGTTATCTGAACAAAATTTCATTTTTTTTTTGAAAACTCATCATATTGATTAAAAAAAATTTTCTTCAGTTGAAAATTTGTTTCTCTTTAGTTGAAAATTAACTTTTTCAACTGAAGATATAACGATTCAATTTCCGCTTGAATTATTTTGTTGAAAAATCATTTTTTCGTTATGAAAAAAAGTGTTTGTTTGAAAATTCGTTTTTTTTTGTTGATAGAAAATTCATGTTTTGGATTGAAAAATCCGTTATCTGAACAAAATTTCATTTTTTTTTTGAAAACTCATCATAGTGATTAAAAAAAAATTCTTCAGTTGAAAATTTGTTTCTCTTTAGTTGAAAATTAATTTTTTCAACTGAAGATATAACGAT
>CAKNXH010081411.1:3540-15934 GCA_932178445.1 Andricus quercusramuli
GCAGAGGCAGATTTTTTCTCGTTTTTCCAGAAAATTATTTGACCAGTAATCGACAAAATTTAACATCAGAAAATTTATTACAGTTTGAGATTCATCATTTTATTTGAAAATTCATCTACTTCGTAGAAAATTCAACAAATTAAAAAAAAATGTAATTTTTTTTTGGTAAAAATTCTCCTTGGTGGTTTCTTTTAAATTTTTGTTTCCTTTGTGTCGCTCTACAATGATATTGTCCACTTTTTTACTTTTTTTATTTTCCTCGAGGGATATAAATGACAGAGTGCCATCGAAGTACGACAATCCGCCGGATCGTTGGATCAAAAGGCGCTTTGCTTTAAGAATATGAAATTGCTGTAAGTCTCGCTGGCTAAACTTTTAAGAATGCATTCGTTCACGACCGGAAAACACCGCTTTGAGATGAAAACTCATTGCAGTGGAAAAATAGTAAGAGGAAATTCAACAAGAAAAAAAAGAAAATAACTGGAAAAAGGAGTTGAAAGTGGGAAAGGAACAAGAGCGTCATCTTTTATATCGTTCTTCCTTCCTACCTTTCTTTTATTCGAAATTTCAGAGTTTGTTCCTAAAATTGTCGCTTAGGTGTGAGAATTCAACTATTCCTCTTCAACGATTTTACTTCAAAAATAAAATTCCATAAATAAATTCAAGTCTGAGAATTACATTTTTTTTTCAATTTTGTGAATTTAACAGTTTTTCCTGATTTTGGAAACTGTTCACCTTTATGAAAAAATGTTATAGGACAAAAAATATTGAACGTCTTTTCAGACTAGATGGAGCTATGAATGAAAAATTATTTTGAATAATTTTTTTCTGAAAAAAAAAAGATTTTTCGCTCAGCTGGGAAACGAACCACAGAACTTCCGATTGCCGGTCGGGTGATTTCTCATTAAGCTACTAGAGAGATCGAGAGAAGAAACTTTTTTCAGAAAATACACGAATTATTTTGCTGGATGGTACAAATCAAAGTTTTCAAGGAATCTGCATTATCATTAGAGAATAGTAATAAATATTTAACGTCTTTTCAGACTAGAGCGATGGAAGAAAAATTAATTTTGAATAATTTATTTCTGAAAAATGATCTTCTCTCGCTTCGCTGGGAATCGAACCACAGAACCACTGATTTCCGGTCGGGTGCTTTCTCATTAAGCTACTAGAGAGATCGAGAGAAGAAACTTTTTTCAGAAAATACACGCATTATTTTGCCAGGTAGTGAACCAAATTTTGTCAATGAATTTGTATAATCATCAGAGAATAACATAAATTTTAACGTCTTTTCAGACTAGATGAGTATATGAAATAAAAATTATTTTAATTCATTTTTTTCTGAGAAAAGATCTTCTCCTTTCGCTCTCCTGGGAATGGAACCTCAAAACATCCAATTACCGGTGGGGTGTTTTTCCATTAAGCTAATAGAGAGATCGAAAGAAGAAACTTTTTTTCAGAAAATACACGCACTATTTCGCCAGGTGGTGAGTCACCTTTTTTTCAAGGAATCTGTACTATCATCGAATGGAGAAGATCTTATTTCAGGAAAAAAATTATGAAAAATAATTTTTCATTCATATTTCCATCTAGTCTGAAAAGACGTTAAAAATTTCTGTTATTCTCTGATGATGATGCAGATTCCTTCAAAAAGTTGATTTACCACCCGGCAAAATAATGAGTGTATTTTCTGAAAAAAGTTTCTTCTCTCGATCTCTCTAGTAGCTTAATGCGAAAGCACCTGACCGGCAATCGGAAGTTCTGAAGTTCGATTCCCAGCGGAGCGAAAGGAGAAAATCTTTTTACAGAAAAAAATTAATGAAAATAATTTTTAATTCATATTTCCATCTAGTCTGAAAAGACGTTAAATATTTCTGTTATTCTCTGATGATGATACAGATTCCTTAAAAAAAGTTGATTTAGCACCCGGCAAAATAATGAGTGTATTTTCTGAAAAAAGTTTCTCCCCTTGATCGCTCTAGTAGCTTATTAGGAAAGCACCTCACCGGAAATCAGTAGTTCTGTGGTTCGTTTCCCAGCGGAGTAAAAGGAAAAGATCTTTTTTCAGAAAAAGAATTGAATAAAATAATTTCTAATTCATATCTCCATCTAGTCTGAAAAGACGTTAAAATTTTTTTTCATTTTCTGATGATGATTCGGATTTCTCTTCTTATAGATCTTTGGCTATTTAAGCAACTTATTATAAAACTTCATTATGAAAAACTTAGCATTAAAATCAATTGTTCAATTTAAAAGACTGCGAACAAACAGTTAGAAATTTAAAGAAAAGTCAAGCAATTTCAAAGAATTTGATCGAATTTCCAGAAATTTGAAGGTATTTCAAAAAATTTCACCAAAAAGAGATTTTTTTCGGACCTTCAATAATTTGAAAGGCTTTACGGAATTTTAAGAGATTTAAGGGATTTTGAGCTATTTCAAAAGATTTCAAAGAATTTAAAGAGATTTTAAAAAATGCAAGGGATTTAAAGAATCATTTTTTAGGATCAAAGAGGATTTTAGTTTATTTTAAAAGAGAGGGATTAAAAAAATTTTAAGGGATTCAAAATAATTTTGTGGGATGTCCAAAGATTTTAATTTATTTTGAAACATGCCAAAGAATTTTTAGAGATTGAAAAATTTTCCAGGGATTCAAAAAAATATTGTGGGATTTTCAAAGATTCAAAATTATTTCGAAAGATTCTAAAGAATTTCAATTGATTTAAATAATTTTAGGGGATTTAAAATAATTTTGTAGGATGTCCCACGACTTTAATTTATTTTCAAATAATCCAAAGAGTTTGAAGAGATTTCAGAAATTTCAGGAAAATCGAAGAATAATTTTGTGGGATTTCCAAGGATTTCAGTTTATTTTAAAAAATTTCACAAGATTTCAAAAGGTTAAAAAAATTTCAAGGTTTTTACAACATTTTTGAGGAATTTGGAATAATTTTGTGGGATCTTTAGGGATTCTTATTTATTTTAAAAAATTTCAAAAAATTTTATGGGATTTCCAAATATTTTCAATTTCCAGCTGGAAAATGCCTGGGGATTCCAAAGATTTTTGTGGGATTGTCAAGGATTTTAATTAATTTTAAAAGATTTCAAAAAATTACAAAATATTTGAAAAATTGAACGGGATTTGAAATAATTGTATGGGATTTCCAAAATTTTTGATTCATTTAAAAAGTTCCAACGATTTTTTTATGGGATTTAAAAAAATTTCAAATAATGTCAAAGAATTTTGTGGGATTCCCAAAAATCTGAACAAATTTCAAGAGATTTTAAAGATTTTTTTGGGATTTCCAAAAATTTTGAAGTCGGGTTTTAAAAATTTCTTTAGAACTTTTAAAAATAAATAAAATAAAATGAAATTTCAAAGTATTTTAAGTTATTCAAAATTTGAAGTATTTTTTTGAATCTCCAAGGATTTAATAGATTTCAAGGGATTCCAAAGAATATTGTGGGAATTCCAAAGATTTTAATTTTATTTGAGACATTCCAAATAAATTAAATTAAATGAAATTTTAACGTATTTCAAGTGATTTCAAATAAAAATTATTTTACTGAATTTCCAAGGATTTTAAAGAATTTTGTAGGATTTCCAAGGATTTCCATTTAATTTAAAAGATTCCGAAAAATGTCGAGAGATATAGAGAATTTCAGAAAATTGAAAAAATTTGAAGGCAATGTGAAGATTTTTGTGCGATTTCCCAGGATTTTGATTTATTTAAAAAAATTTCTGAAAATCTCAAGGGATTTAGAATAAATTTATGGGATTTTCAAAATTTTCTATTTATTTTAAAAGATTCTGAAGAATTTTTTATGGGATTTTAAACATTCCAAGGCATGTCAAAGAATTTTTTGGGATTTTTATTTATTTTTAAAGATTCTGAAAATTTTCGAGAGATTTAAAGAATTTCAACAGTCTCAAAAATGTCTGATGATTTTGAAAATTTTTGTGGGATTGTCCAGGATTTTAATTTATTTTGAAAGACTTCAAAAAATTACAAAAGATTCGAGAAATTGCAAGGGATTTAAAATAATTGTATGGGATTTCCAAGAATTTTAATTTATTTTAAAAGATTCCAAAAAATGTCAAGAGATTGAAAGAATTTCGAAAGACTTGAAAAGTTTCAAGGGATTTTAAAGATTTTTTGGGATTTCCAAGGATTCTGATTTATTTTTAAAAACTTCAAAGGATTTAGAATAATTTTATGGAATTTCCAGGGATTTTATTTATTTTCTAAATATTCCAACCAATTGTTTATCGGATTTCAAAAATTTCAAGGAATTTCAAAGGATTTTGTGGGACTTTCAAGGATTTTAATTCATCCTGGAAGATTTCAAAGAACTTTAGTAAACTGGAAAAATTTCATGGGATTAAAAAAAATTCTGTGTGATTTCCAAGGATTGGAATTTATTTTAAAATATTCCAGAATTATTAAAACTTTCAAGTACTTTTGAAATCTCCATTGATTTGGGAAATTTTTAGGAATCTGAACGTTTTTTTAAGGAATTTTAATGAATAAGTTAATTTTAAATTATATTCATGGGATTTCAAATGCTTATTCCTTATTTCAATAGATTTCATGGGATTTAAAGGAATATTTGGGGATTTCCAAAGATTTTGAATTATTTTGAAAGATTCTGAAGAATTTTAAAAGATTGAAAAAATATCAAGGGATTTCAAAGATTTTGTGGGATTTCGAAGGATTTTAATTTATTTTTAAAAACTTGAAAGGATTTAGAATAATTATATGGCATTTCGAGGGATTTTAATTATTTTTTAAATATTCCAAATAATTTTTGATGAGATTTCAAAAATTTCAAGGAATGTCAAAGGATTTTGTGGGATTTTCAAGGATTTTAATTTATTTTGAAAGATTTCAAAGAACTTTAGAAAACTGAAAAAATTTCCTGGGATTAAAAAAAATATTTTGAGATTTCCAAAGATTTTAAATTATTTAGAAAGATTCTGCAGAATTTGAAAAGATTGAAAAAATGTCAAGAGGTTTCAAAGAATTTGTGGGATTTCCAAGGATTTTAATTTATTTTAAAAATTTCCGAAGAATAATGTTGTACTTTCTAAAAAAAAGTTTCTTCTCTCGATCTCTCTAGTAGCTTAATGGGAAATCACCCGACCGGCAATCGGAAGTTCTGAGGTTCGATTCCCAGCGGAGTGCAAAGCGATCTTTTTTCGGAAAAAAATTAATTAAAATTAATTTTTCAGTTAGAAAATTATTTCTGAACCGAAGATAAAAAATCAGTTGACAAACAAATTAAATTTTCAATCAAAGAGTTGGCTTTCCAAAAAAAAAAGAAAAATCTTCATTCAAAAAAAATTGCTTTTAACCAAATCCTTGAATTTTCTACAAAGCAGAATCATTTTTAACCAAAAAAGCTCATTTCTAAAAAAAATGTCATAGTTGATATTTCAACTGAAACAGATTTTAATTTTTAATTAAAAACAGTTAAATGAAAAAAAGCTTGAAAAATAGTTGAATTGTCAATCAAGAATAAAAATCGATTTTCCAACAAATTCGTTAATTTTCAATGAGAGAGAACAAAACAGATTTTAATTTTGAATCAGAAACAGTTGAGGTCCAACACAAACGACGGATTTTCAACAAAATAGTTGAATTTTTAATCAAAAAAATTTAACGAAAATAGTTTATTTTTGAACTAGAAATGTAATTTTGTACCAAAAAATAACAATTTTTTAACAAATTAGTTACATTTTCGCTCCGGTGGGATTCGAACGCCAGGTCAATTGATTGCTGGTCAGGTGCTTCATCACTAAGCTACTAGAGAGATCGGAAGAAGAATCCTTTTTCTGAAACACGCTTTCTTTTGTAAAATTTTATGTTTTAATACTAGTGAATTTTTACTTAGGAATCTACATTAATCAGAGATGTTAACGATTGATCACAAGAGAAATCTTTTCAAATGGAAATCTACAATATCGATCAAAGTTATCTCCTCTAATACCGAAAATCTTTGACCTCTCTTCAGACTAGATAAAGGTATGAATTAAAAAAAATTTTTAATTAAATTTATTCAGAAAAAAAGGTTTTCTCTTTTCGCTCCGCTGGGATTCGAACGCCCGGTCAACTGATTGCCGGTCAGGTGCTTCACCACTAAGCTGCTAGAGAGATCGGAAGAAGAATCCTTTTTCGGACCTTATTTTCTACATTTTTTTTGGCAGCTTTTTACAAAAATATAATTTAAAACATTGTTACAATTCGAAACTTCTAATAAATAAAATTTATCTGCAAGAAGCTTTTTTAAACAGAAAGCCATAGATCATACAGAAATAGGTTTTTTATCACGGAAAGCGAAATCGCAAAGACCATTTCACAGTTCCACATGAATGAACTTCTGAAATTGCTGTTGAGATTGATATCTGAAACAGTTTTGTGGTAACATATGGTTATATTAATATCCGGCTTATCAGCGGATTGTGCCTTATCTTAACTGGTTTCCAATTGGGCTGAATCGTTTCGAACTAATCCTATTATCATGGAAAGTAAAAATAAAAAATAAAATAACGATACAGTTTATGTACTATATATAGAATATGTGTGAAGGTATTGGTTTGTTTCTATGAAATATACTGATCATTTTTTTAAATATAAATTTTTTAATTAAATATCGGACATTTTTAATGGAAAATGTTATTTTTCGACCAGGGTAATTAACTAATTAATTTGCTGATGTTAAATTTTGTCGGTTACTGGTCAAATAATTTTCTGGAGAAACGAGAAAAAATCTGCCTCAGCCTGGATTTGAACCAGGAGCGCTATTATACACGAGTGGAGCGTTAACCAATTACGCCACCAAGGCGACGCAGATAATTTATCCTATATCACAGGGGACGCGAATCTGCGTCTCATTTACCTGTGAATTTCAAGTCATTCATTCTAATCTGAACAAATTTCACCGAATCTGAATATTTTTAATGGAAGATGTTATTTTGTCGTCCAAGGTAATAAATTAATTTTCTGATGTTAAATTTTGTCGATAACTGGTCAAACAATTTTCTGGAGAAACGAGAAAAAATCTGCCTCAGCCCGGATTTTAACCAGGAACGCCTCGGTGGCGTAATTGGTTGACGCTCCACTCGTAAATAGTGACGTTCCTGGTTCAAATCCAGGCTGAGGCAAAAGAAGTATATAAATTTTTAACCAAACCGTTTAATTTTGAACCAAGAAGAAAAATTTTCTCGTCTAAAAGTTTTTTTTTATATGAAATTTAAATATTTATATAAAAATTATTTAACCTTGAATATTCATTCAAGAATTCATTCGGAAGAATCATTTTTCGATTGAAAAAAAAAACAATTTTCAACAAAACAGTTAAATTTTGTACAAAATACTTGAATTTTTTAATAAATTGTTAAGAATTTGAAACAAAAATATAAATAATTTTCAACCAATCAGTTGAATTTTCAACAAAATAGCTATATTTTCAGTTAATTTAAGCTTTAGTTCGAGCTTAATTTTAATTTTTTAAAAGATTTTAATTTCAAATAAAAAAACTGTTGGATTTAATCAACAAAAATGAATTTGTAACAAAATACTGAAATCCTTAACTAAAAAAGCCTAATTTTCAACCAAACAATTCCATTTTCTACCAAAAAAATTGATTTTCTACCAAAAAATTGACTAAATACAAAAAAAATACGAGTTGCCAAGAAATTAAATGAATTTTTAACCGAAAAGTTAAATTTTCACTAAATTGTTGCACTTTCGGGCCAAAAATAAGAATTTTCTTCAAAATAATTAAATTTTCAACAGAAAAGTTAATTATGAACCGAAACAAATTAATTTTTGATAAACTAGTCAAATCTTCAAAAACCAATTTTTTCTTGAAGAACCAAATTGTTGAATTTTGAAGCGAATAGGACAAAGTTTCGAAAAAAATACTTGAATTTTCAGCCACAAAAGATGAATTTTCAACTTAAAAATTTAATTTTCTACAAAAAAATACAAATTTCCAATCAAAGAATTTAATTTCCTACCAAGGAAAATTTTTTAATCGAGAAAGAAAAAATCAATCAGTTTGTTGAATTTTGAAAATAAAAAGATAATTCTACAGAACTGTTGAATTTCCAATCAAATAGTTAATTTTTATACCAATATACTTGAATTTTCAAGCCAAAAGGATTAATTTTCTACAAAAAAAAAATATTTTTTTTTACAAAATACATTAATTTTCAACCAAACAGTTGAATTACATCAGAAAAAGAGAAATTTTCAACAAAAAAGTTTGAAATTCTACCAAGAAAGATTTTTTAGTCAGGAATAAAAAAAATTAACAAAACGGTTGAATTTTGAAAACAAAAAGATTAATTTTTTACAAATTAGTTGAATTTTTGACCAAATAGGTAAATTTATCCAAAAAGTACGAATTTTCAACCAAAAAATATTTTCCGTTCAAGGATGAAAAACAAATTTTTTTGGAATAATTTTGAATTTATATTTTCTTCGTTTAAAAAAGGTAAAGGTTTTTCTTCGTAAAAAGGTTCTTCTCTCGATGTCACTAGTTGCTTAATGGGAAAGCACGCAACCGGCAATCGGAAGTTCTGTGGTTCGATTCCCAGCGGAGCGAAAATCTTTTTTCAGAAAAAAAATTGAATAACATAATTTCCAATTCATATCTCCATCTAGTCTGAAAAAACGAAGTGTAGAGGAAGCTGGAGATGGGTAGTGAGGGGGTGGAGTTCAAGTAAAGAGAGGGAGGAAGCTGATAAATTGGAGGGGAGAATTAGGTTGGGTAGGGGAATGGAGAGAGGGGAGGATATGTGAATGGTGGTAATAGAAGAAATAAAGATGTTAGTGGGGAGAGGAAGTAGGGATGGAGCGGGGAGAAGTAGTGGCGGAGCGAGGGTAGGAGAAGAGAGAAGAGGAAAATTAAAAGGTGGGGAAAAGTGAACAAAGGGTGGTTCAGGAGGGATACGAAAGGCAGAGAACGTGAAAAGTGTATTAGAAAATATGGAGGGTTCAAAATGTGAGAGGATTACGGAGTGGAAGCGTAATTTAGGGGAGGTAAATGACGGGAAGAGATGGTCTAGGAAGTAGGGCAGACAGAAGAAGTAAATATTATTGAATAGAGGGGGAATAGTGGAAGTGAAGGGTGTGAAGTAAGGATAAATTAAAAGTCAAGCATAGTTGGAGTGGTTGGGAAGGTGAGGGATGTATACGGAGGGTCAAGAAGGTGAGAATTGAGTTAGGGAAGAAGAGTCAGGAAATATGGTGGCATGGGTAATGAGGGTTCAAGAGGTTAGAGGATTGCGGGATGGGAGCTTAATTCAGAGGAGGTAACTCGCGGGAAGAGGAGCAAAAAGGTGAAAAGTAGTTATAGGAGGGCGAGTGAGGAAATATAGCGGCATGAGAGTGGAGGCGCAAGGGATAGAACCGGAGTTCAAGGGAGGTGAATAAGTGGAAGCGAGTAGGCTAGGAAGTAGGGCAGAGAGGAGAAGTAAATATAATTACTTGGAGAGTGAGTAAAAGAAGTAGAAGAGTTAAGGGAAGTGGTGGGAAGTATGGGGTAAGGTAGTATGGAAAGGGGAAATGAGAGGATGTAAGGGAGGGACAGAAGGGTAGGTGTGGGATACTATAGCATTGGTCAGTGGAGAAGGGAGGACGGATATATAGAGGGGGGATATCAAACGACCTATCGTACATCGTAATAGGCTAAGTAATCCTTTTTGCAGGCGCAGCCCGCCTGTTTTGATTATTTTTGAGATTTTTTTAAATTATTTTTTTCAGAGAGATTTATGAGCCCGCAGAGAGTTCTTCGAAGTCCCGATTAGATCCAAACTCGGAGACTTATCACATGAACCACGAAAGGCGTGGAGTGGCTTTAATCTTTAACCACATAAACTTTGGAAAGATGACTCCAAGAAAGGGCACAATTAAGGATTGCACGGATTTTAGTCGAATTTTGAAGCGCCTTGGTTTTGAAGTGCGCGTTTACACAGACAAAAGTACCAAGAATATTCACCAAGTGTTACAATCAAGTAAGCACTTAAAAACCAAATAATAATCTTGGAAAATAAATGTTCAAGTACTTCGTTGGAGACAATATTTTGTGGCGAAAATTTATTTGAAATTATTTATTAAATGACATAGAATAGAATATAATGGAATGGAGTATAATAAAATAGAATAAAATAGAATAGAATGATATGGAATAGAATGAAAGAGAATAGAATATAATAGAACAGAATAGAATACAATAGAGTAGAGTAGAGTAGAGTAGAGTAGAGTAGAGTAGAGTAAAGTAGAGTAGAATAGAATAGAATAGAATATAATGGGATGAGATGGGATAGGATAGGATAGGATATAATAGAATACAATAGAATATAATAGGATAAGATGGAATAGAATAGAATTTAATATAATGGATTATGATAGGATATAATAGAATGCAATAGAATAGAATGAAACAGAACAGAATACAATAGAATGGAATACAATACAATACAATACAATAGGATAGAAAAGATTGGAATAGAATAAGATAGAATGGGATAGAATGGGATCGAATAGAATAGAATAGAATGAAACAGAATAGAAAAGCATAGGATAGGATCGGTAAGAATAGAATATAATACAATATAATAGAATACAATTAGATATTATAGGATAGGATAGAATAGAATAGATTAGAATACAATTGAATAGGATATGATAGGATGGGATAGAATAGAATTGAATAGAATGAGATAGGATATAATAGAATAGAATAGGGTAGAATAGAATAGAATAGGATAGAATAGAAAAGAATAGAATGAAATATAATATAATATGATAGAATGGAATATAATAGAATACGATATGATAGGATAGGAAAGGGTAGGATAGGATAGAATAGAATACAATACAATACAATAGGATATAAAAGATTACAATAGAATAAGATAGAATAGAATATGATAGGATAGGGAAGAATAGAATAGAATACAATGCAATAGAATACAATGGGATTCAACAGAATATAATGGAATAGAATAGAATACAATGGAATATAATAGAATACAACAGAATAAATAGAATAGAGTAGAGTAGAGTAGTTTAGAATAGCATAGAAAAGAATAGAATAGAATAGGATGGGATGAGATAGGATAGGATATAACAGAATACAATAGAATATAATAGGATAAGATGGAATAGAATATAACTGAATATAATAGGGTAGAATAGAATGGAATAGAATAGAATAGAATAGAATAGGATAGGATAGGATATGAAAGGATAGGAAAGGATAGGAAAGAGTAGAGTAGAGTGGAGTGGAGTAGAATAGAATATGATATAATAGGATGAGATGGGATGGGATAGTATAGGATATTAAAGAAAACAATAAAAAATAATAGGATAAGATGGAATAGAATGGAATTGATTATAATGGGACATAATAGGTTATAGTAGAATACAATAGAATAGAATAGAATAGGGTAGAATAGAATGGAATATGATGATAGAATATAATAGAATGGAATATAATATAATAGAATAGAATGAAATGAAACAGAATAGAAAAGAATACGATAGGACATGATAGGGAAGAATAGAATACAATAGAATACAATGGGATAGGATGGAATAGAATAGGATATGATAAGATAGGAAAGGATAGGATAGCATAGAATACAATACAATACAATAGGATAGAAAAGATTGCAATAGAGTAAGATAGAATAGAATAGTATGGAATAGAATATAATAGAACAGAATAGAATTAAACAGAACAGAATAGAATAGGATAGGAAAGAATAGGAAAGAATACAATACAATATAATAGAATAGAATACAACAGAACATAATAGAATGGAATAGAGTAGAGTAGAGTAAAGTAGAGTAGAGTAGAATAGCATAGAATAGAATAGAATAAAATAGAATAGGATGGGATGGGATAGGATAGGATGGGATGGGATATAATTGAATACAATATAATATAATTGGATAAGATGGAACAGAATATAATTGATTATAATGGGGTAGTATATAATAGAATAGAATAGAATATGATGATAGAATAGAATAGAATGGAATAGAATATAATAGAATAGAATGAAATGGAATAGAATATAATAGAATAGAATGAAATGAAACAGAATAGAAAAGAATAGGGTAGGACATGATAGGGAAGAATAGAATACAATAGAAAACAATAGGATACAATAGGATATAATTGAATAGAATATAATATAATACAATACAATATACTAGAATATGATAGAATAGGATAGGATAGAATAGAATAGGATAGGATATGAAAGGATAGGAAAGAATAGGAAAGGATAGCAAAGAATACAATACAATACAATAGGATAGAAAATGTTGCAATAGAGTAAGATAGCATAGAATAGAATGGAATAGAATAGAATAGA
>CAKNXH010081412.1:3540-16131 GCA_932178445.1 Andricus quercusramuli
GCAGAGGCAGATTTTTTCTCGTTTTTCCAGAAAATTATTTGACCAGTAATCGACAAAATTTAACATCAGAAAATTTATTACAGTTTGAGATTCATCATTTTATTTGAAAATTCATCTACTTCGTAGAAAATTCAACAAATTAAAAAAAAATGTAATTTTTTTTTGGTAAAAATTCTCCTTGGTGGTTTCTTTTAAATTTTTGTTTCCTTTGTGTCGCTCTACAATGATATTGTCCACTTTTTTACTTTTTTTATTTTCCTCGAGGGATATAAATGACAGAGTGCCATCGAAGTACGACAATCCGCCGGATCGTTGGATCAAAAGGCGCTTTGCTTTAAGAATATGAAATTGCTGTAAGTCTCGCTGGCTAAACTTTTAAGAATGCATTCGTTCACGACCGGAAAACACCGCTTTGAGATGAAAACTCATTGCAGTGGAAAAATAGTAAGAGGAAATTCAACAAGAAAAAAAAGAAAATAACTGGAAAAAGGAGTTGAAAGTGGGAAAGGAACAAGAGCGTCATCTTTTATATCGTTCTTCCTTCCTACCTTTCTTTTATTCGAAATTTCAGAGTTTGTTCCTAAAATTGTCGCTTAGGTGTGAGAATTCAACTATTCCTCTTCAACGATTTTACTTCAAAAATAAAATTCCATAAATAAATGCAAGTCTGAGAATTACATTTTTTTTTCAATTTTGTGAATTTAACAGTTTTTCCTGATTTTGGAAACTGTTCACCTTTATGAAAAAATGTTATAGGACAAAAAATATTGAACGTCTTTTCAGACTAGATGGAGCTATGAATGAAAAATTATTTTGAATAATTTTTTTCTGAAAAAAAAAAGATTTTTCGCTCAGCTGGGAAACGAACCACAGAACTTCCGATTGCCGGTCGGGTGATTTCTCATTAAGCTACTAGAGAGATCGAGAGAAGAAACTTTTTTCAGAAAATACACGAATTATTTTGCTGGATGGTACAAATCAAAGTTTTCAAGGAATCTGCATTATCATTAGAGAATAGTAATAAATATTTAACGTCTTTTCAGACTAGAGCGATGGAAGAAAAATTAATTTTGAATAATTTATTTCTGAAAAATGATCTTCTCTCGCTTCGCTGGGAATCGAACCACAGAACCACTGATTTCCGGTCGGGTGCTTTCTCATTAAGCTACTAGAGAGATCGAGAGAAGAAACTTTTTTCAGAAAATACACGCATTATTTTGCCAGGTAGTGAACCAAATTTTGTCAATGAATTTGTATAATCATCAGAGAATAACATAAATTTTAACGTCTTTTCAGACTAGATGAGTATATGAAATAAAAATTATTTTAATTCATTTTTTTCTGAGAAAAGATCTTCTCCTTTCGCTCTCCTGGGAATGGAACCTCAAAACATCCAATTACCGGTGGGGTGTTTTTCCATTAAGCTAATAGAGAGATCGAAAGAAGAAACTTTTTTTCAGAAAATACACGCACTATTTCGCCAGGTGGTGAGTCACCTTTTTTTCAAGGAATCTGTACTATCATCGAATGGAGAAGATCTTATTTCAGGAAAAAAATTATGAAAAATAATTTTTCATTCATATTTCCATCTAGTCTGAAAAGACGTTACAAATTTCTGTTATTCTCTGATGATGATGCAGATTCCTTCAAAAAGTTGATTTACCACCCGGCAAAATAATGAGTGTATTTTCTGAAAAAAGTTTCTCCTCTCGATCTCTCTAGTAGCTTAATGCGAAAGCACCTGACCGGCAATCGGAAGTTCTGAAGTTCGATTCCCAGCGGAGCGAAAGGAGAAAATCTTTTTTCAGAAAAAAATTAATGAAAATAATTTTTAATTCATATTTCCATCTAGTCTGAAAAGACGTTAAATATTTCTGTTATTCTCTGATGATGATACAGATTCCTTAAAAAAAGTTGATTTAGCACCCGGCAAAATAATGAGTGTATTTTCTGAAAAAAGTTTCTTCTCTCGATCTCTCTAGTAGCTTATTGGGAAAGCACCTCACCGGAAATCAGTAGTTCTGTGGTTCGTTTCCCAGCGGAGTAAAAGGAAAAGATCTTTTTTCAGAAAAAGAATTGAATAAAATAATTTCTAATTCATATCTCCATCTAGTCTGAAAAGACGTTAAAATTTTTTTTCATTTTCTGATGATGATTCGGATTTCTCTTCTTATAGATCTTTGGCTATTTAAGCAACTTATTATAAAACTTCATTATGAAAAACTTAGCATTAAAATCAATTGTTCAATTTAAAAGACTGCGAACAAACAGTTAGAAATTTAAAGAAAAGTCAAGCAATTTCAAAGAATTTGATCGAATTTCCAGAAATTTGAAGGTATTTCAAAAAATTTCACCAAAAAGAGATTTTTTTCGGACCTTCAATAATTTGAAAGGCTTTACGGAATTTTAAGAGATTTAAGGGATTTTGAGCTATTTCAAAAGATTTCAAAGAATTTAAAGAGATTTTAAAAAATGCAAGGGATTTAAAGAATCATTTTTTAGGATCAAAGAGGATTTTAGTTTATTTTAAAAGAGAGGGATTAAAAAAATTTTAAGGGATTCAAAATAATTTTGTGGGATGTCCAAAGATTTTAATTTATTTTGAAACATGCCAAAGAATTTTTAGAGATTGAAAAATTTTCCAGGGATTCAAAAAAATATTGTGGGATTTTCAAAGATTCAAAATTATTTCGAAAGATTCTAAAGAATTTCAATTGATTTAAATAATTTTAGGGGATTTAAAATAATTTTGTAGGATGTCCCACGACTTTAATTTATTTTCAAATAATCCAAAGAGTTTGAAGAGATTTCAGAAATTTCAGGAAAATCGAAGAATAATTTTGTGGGATTTCCAAGGATTTCAGTTTATTTTAAAAAATTTCACAAGATTTCAAAAGGTTAAAAAAATTTCAAGGTTTTTACAACATTTTTGAGGAATTTGGAATAATTTTGTGGGATCTTTAGGGATTCTTATTTATTTTAAAAAATTTCAAAAAATTTTATGGGATTTCCAAATATTTTCAATTTCCAGCTGGAAAATGCCTGGGGATTCCAAAGATTTTTGTGGGATTGTCAAGGATTTTAATTAATTTTAAAAGATTTCAAAAAATTACAAAATATTTGAAAAATTGAACGGGATTTGAAATAATTGTATGGGATTTCCAAAATTTTTGATTCATTTAAAAAGTTCCAACGATTTTTTTATGGGATTTAAAAAAATTTCAAATAATGTCAAAGAATTTTGTGGGATTCCCAAAAATCTGAACAAATTTCAAGAGATTTTAAAGATTTTTTTGGGATTTCCAAAAATTTTGAAGTCGGGTTTTAAAAATTTCTTTAGAACTTTTAAAAATAAATAAAATAAAATGAAATTTCAAAGTATTTTAAGTTATTCAAAATTTGAAGTATTTTTTTGAATCTCCAAGGATTTAATAGATTTCAAGGGATTCCAAAGAATATTGTGGGAATTCCAAAGATTTTAATTTTATTTGAGACATTCCAAATAAATTAAATTAAATGAAATTTTAACGTATTTCAAGTGATTTCAAATAAAAATTATTTTACTGAATTTCCAAGGATTTTAAAGAATTTTGTAGGATTTCCAAGGATTTCCATTTAATTTAAAAGATTCCGAAAAATGTCGAGAGATATAGAGAATTTCAGAAAATTGAAAAAATTTGAAGGCAATGTGAAGATTTTTGTGCGATTTCCCAGGATTTTGATTTATTTAAAAAAATTTCTGAAAATCTCAAGGGATTTAGAATAAATTTATGGGATTTTCAAAATTTTCTATTTATTTTAAAAGATTCTGAAGAATTTTTTATGGGATTTTAAACATTCCAAGGCATGTCAAAGAATTTTTTGGGATTTTTATTTATTTTTAAAGATTCTGAAAATTTTCGAGAGATTTAAAGAATTTCAACAGTCTCAAAAATGTCTGATGATTTTGAAAATTTTTGTGGGATTGTCCAGGATTTTAATTTATTTTGAAAGACTTCAAAAAATTACAAAAGATTCGAGAAATTGCAAGGGATTTAAAATAATTGTATGGGATTTCCAAGAATTTTAATTTATTTTAAAAGATTCCAAAAAATGTCAAGAGATTGAAAGAATTTCGAAAGACTTGAAAAGTTTCAAGGGATTTTAAAGATTTTTTGGGATTTCCAAGGATTCTGATTTATTTTTAAAAACTTCAAAGGATTTAGAATAATTTTATGGAATTTCCAGGGATTTTATTTATTTTCTAAATATTCCAACCAATTGTTTATCGGATTTCAAAAATTTCAAGGAATTTCAAAGGATTTTGTGGGACTTTCAAGGATTTTAATTCATCCTGGAAGATTTCAAAGAACTTTAGTAAACTGGAAAAATTTCATGGGATTAAAAAAAATTCTGTGTGATTTCCAAGGATTGGAATTTATTTTAAAATATTCCAGAATTATTAAAACTTTCAAGTACTTTTGAAATCTCCATTGATTTGGGAAATTTTTAGGAATCTGAACGTTTTTTTAAGGAATTTTAATGAATAAGTTAATTTTAAATTATATTCATGGGATTTCAAATGCTTATTCCTTATTTCAATAGATTTCATGGGATTTAAAGGAATATTTGGGGATTTCCAAAGATTTTGAATTATTTTGAAAGATTCTGAAGAATTTTAAAAGATTGAAAAAATATCAAGGGATTTCAAAGATTTTGTGGGATTTCGAAGGATTTTAATTTATTTTTAAAAACTTGAAAGGATTTAGAATAATTATATGGCATTTCGAGGGATTTTAATTATTTTTTAAATATTCCAAATAATTTTTGATGAGATTTCAAAAATTTCAAGGAATGTCAAAGGATTTTGTGGGATTTTCAAGGATTTTAATTTATTTTGAAAGATTTCAAAGAACTTTAGAAAACTGAAAAAATTTCATGGGATTAAAAAAAATTCTGTGTGATTTCCAAGGATTTGAATTTATTTTAAAATATTACAGAATTATTAAAAATTTAAAGTATTTTTGAAATATTCATGGATTTCGAAGATTTTTAGGAATCTAAACGATTTTTAAGGAATTTTAATGAATAAGTTAATTTTAAATTATATTCATGGGATTTCAAAAGCTTATTCCTTATTTCAATAGATTTCATGGGATTTAAAGGAATATTTTGAGATTTCCAAAGATTTTAAATTATTTAGAAAGATTCTGCAGAATTTGAAAAGATTGAAAAAATGTCAAGAGGTTTCAAAGAATTTGTGGGATTTCCAAGGATTTTAATTTATTTTAAAAATTTCCGAAGAATAATGTTGTACTTTCTAAAAAAAAGTTTCTTCTCTCGATCTCTCTAGTAGCTTAATGGGAAATCACCCGACCGGCAATCGGAAGTTCTGAGGTTCGATTCCCAGCGGAGTGCAAAGCGATCTTTTTTCGGAAAAAAATTAATTAAAATTAATTTTTCAGTTAGAAAATTATTTCTGAACCGAAGATAAAAAATCAGTTGACAAACAAATTAAATTTTCAATCAAAGAGTTGGCTTTCCAAAAAAAAAAGAAAAATCTTCATTCAAAAAAAATTGCTTTTAACCAAATCCTTGAATTTTCTACAAAGCAGAATCATTTTTAACCAAAAAAGCTCATTTCTAAAAAAAATGTCATAGTTGATATTTCAACTGAAACAGATTTTAATTTTTAATTAAAAACAGTTAAATGAAAAAAAGCTTGAAAAATAGTTGAATTGTCAATCAAGAATAAAAATCGATTTTCCAACAAATTCGTTAATTTTCAATGAGAGAGAACAAAACAGATTTTAATTTTGAATCAGAAACAGTTGAGGTCCAACACAAACGACGGATTTTCAACAAAATAGTTGAATTTTTAATAAAAAAAAAATTAACGAAAATAGTTAATTTTTTAACTAGAAATTAAATTTTCGACCAAAAAACCACAATTTTGTAACAAATTAGTTACGTTTTCGCTCCGGTGGGATTCGAGCGCCAGGTCAATTGATTGCTGGTCAGGTGCTTCATCACCAAGCTACTAGAGAGAGCGGAAGAAGAATTATTTTTCTGAAATACGCTTTCTTTTGTAAAATTTTATGTTTTGATACTAGTGAATTGTCACTAGGAATCTATGTTATCATCGGATATGTTAACGATCAATCAGAAGAGAAATATTTTCACAAACGTACAATATCGATCAAAGTTATCTCTTCTAATACAGAAAATCTTTGACCTCTCTTCAGACTAGATGAAGGTATGAATTAAAAAAAATTTTTAATTAAATTTATTCAGAAAAAAAGGTTTTCTCTTTTCGCTCCGCTGGGATTCGAACGCCCGGTCAACTGATTGCCGGTCAGGTGCTTCACCACTAAGCTGCTAGAGAGATCGGAAGAAGAATCCTTTTTCGGACCTTATTTTCTACATTTTTTTTGGCAGCTTTTTACAAAAATATAATTTAAAACATTGTTACAATTCGAAACTTCTAATAAATAAAATTTATCTGCAAGAAGCTTTTTTAAACAGAAAGCCATAGATCATACAGAAATAGGTTTTTTATCACGGAAAGCGAAATCGCAAAGACCATTTCACAGTTCCACATGAATGGACTTCTGAAATTGCTGTTGAGATTGATATCTGAAACAGTTTTGTGGTAACATATGGTTATATTAATATTCGGCTTATCAGCGGATTGTGCCTTATCTTAACTGGTTTCCAATTGGGCTGAATCGTTTCGAACTAATCCTATTATCATGGAAAGTAAAAATAAAAAATAAAATAACGATACAGTTTATGTACTATATATAGAATATGTGTGAAGGTATTGGTTTGTTTCTATGAAATATACTGATCATTTTTTTAAATATAAATTTTTTAATTAAATATCGGACATTTTTAATGGAAAATGTTATTTTTCGACCAGGGTAATTAATTCATCAATTTTCTGATGTTAAATTTTGTCGATTACTGGTCAAATGATTTTCTGGAGAAACAAGAAAAAATCTGCCGCAACCTGGATTTGAACCAGGAACGCCACTATTCACGAGTGGAGCGTTAACCAATTACGCCACCAAGGCGACGCAGATAATTTATCCTATATCACAGGGGACGCGAATCTGCGTCTCATTTACCTGTGAATTTCAAGTCATTCATTCTAATCGTAACAAATTTCACCGAATCTGAATATTTTTAATGGAAGATGTTATTTTGTCGTCCAAGGTAATAAATTAATTTTCTGATGTTAAATTTTGTCGATAACTGGTCAAACAATTTTCTGGAGAAACGAGAAAAAATCTGCCTCAGCCCGGATTTTAACCAGGAACGCCTCGGTGGCGTAATTGGTTGACGCTCCACTCGTAAATAGTGACGTTCCTGGTTCAAATCCAGGCTGAGGCAAAAGAAGTATATAAATTTTTAACCAAACCGTTTAATTTTGAACCAAGAAGAAAAATTTTCTCGTCTAAAAGTTTTTTTTTATATGAAATTTAAATATTTATATAAAAATTATTTAACCTTGAATATTCATTCAAGAATTCATTCGGAAGAATCATTTTTCGATTGAAAAAAAAAACAATTTTCAACAAAACAGTTAAATTTTGTACAAAATACTTGAATTTTTTAATAAATTGTTAAGAATTTGAAACAAAAATATAAATAATTTTCAACCAATCAGTTGAATTTTCAACAAAATAGCTATATTTTCAGTTAATTTAAGCTTTAGTTCGAGCTTAATTTTAATTTTTTAAAAGATTTTAATTTCAAATAAAAAAACTGTTGGATTTAATCAACAAAAATGAATTTGTAACAAAATACTGAAATCCTTAACTAAAAAAGCCTAATTTTCAACCAAACAATTCCATTTTCTACCAAAAAAATTGATTTTCTACCAAAAAATTGACTAAATACAAAAAAAATACGAGTTGCCAAGAAATTAAATGAATTTTTAACCGAAAAGTTAAATTTTCACTAAATTGTTGCACTTTCGGGCCAAAAATAAGAATTTTCTTCAAAATAATTAAATTTTCAACAGAAAAGTTAATTATGAACCGAAACAAATTAATTTTTGATAAACTAGTCAAATCTTCAAAAACCAATTTTTTCTTGAAGAACCAAATTGTTGAATTTTGAAGCGAATAGGACAAAGTTTCGAAAAAAATACTTGAATTTTCAGCCACAAAAGATGAATTTTCAACTTAAAAATTTAATTTTCTACAAAAAAATACAAATTTCCAATCAAAGAATTTAATTTCCTACCAAGGAAAATTTTTTAATCGAGAAAGAAAAAATCAATCAGTTTGTTGAATTTTGAAAATAAAAAGATAATTCTACAGAACTGTTGAATTTCCAATCAAATAGTTAATTTTTATACCAATATACTTGAATTTTCAAGCCAAAAGGATTAATTTTCTACAAAAAAAAAATATTTTTTTTTACAAAATACATTAATTTTCAACCAAACAGTTGAATTACATCAGAAAAAGAGAAATTTTCAACAAAAAAGTTTGAAATTCTACCAAGAAAGATTTTTTAGTCAGGAATAAAAAAAATTAACAAAACGGTTGAATTTTGAAAACAAAAAGATTAATTTTTTACAAATTAGTTGAATTTTTGACCAAATAGGTAAATTTATCCAAAAAGTACGAATTTTCAACCAAAAAATATTTTCCGTTCAAGGATGAAAAACAAATTTTTTTGGAATAATTTTGAATTTATATTTTCTTCGTTTAAAAAAGGTAAAGGTTTTTCTTCGTAAAAAGGTTCTTCTCTCGATGTCACTAGTTGCTTAATGGGAAAGCACGCAACCGGCAATCGGAAGTTCTGTGGTTCGATTCCCAGCGGAGCGAAAATCTTTTTTCAGAAAAAAAATTGAATAAAATAATTTCCAATTCATATCTCCATCTAGTCTGAAAAAACGAAGTGTAGAGGAAGCTGGAGATGGGTAGTGAGGGGGTGGAGTTCAAGTAAAGAGAGGGAGGAAGCTGATAAATTGGAGGGGAGAATTAGGTTGGGTAGGGGAATGGAGAGAGGGGAGGAGATGTGAATGGTGGTAATAGAAGAAATAAAGATGTTAGTGGGGAGAGGAAGTAGGGATGGAGCGGGGAGAAGTAGTGGCGGAGCGAGGGTAGGAGAAGAGAGAAGAGGAAAATTAAAAGGTGGGGAAAAGTGAACAAAGGGTGGTTCAGGAGGGATACGAAAGGCAGAGAACGTGAAAAGTGTATTAGAAAATATGGAGGGTTCAAAATGTGAGAGGATTACGGAGTGGAAGCGTAATTTAGGGGAGGTAAATGACGGGAAGAGATGGTCTAGGAAGTAGGGCAGACAGAAGAAGTAAATATTATTGAATAGAGGGGGAATAGTGGAAGTGAAGGGTGTGAAGTAAGGATAAATTAAAAGTCAAGCATAGTTGGAGTGGTTGGGAAGGTGAGGGATGTATACGGAGGGTCAAGAAGGTGAGAATTGAGTTAGGGAAGAAGAGTCAGGAAATATGGTGGCATGGGTAATGAGGGTTCAAGAGGTTAGAGGATTGCGGGATGGGAGCTTAATTCAGAGGAGGTAACTCGCGGGAAGAGGAGCAAAAAGGTGAAAAGTAGTTATAGGAGGGCGAGTGAGGAAATATAGCGGCATGAGAGTGGAGGCGCAAGGGATAGAACCGGAGTTCAAGGGAGGTGAATAAGTGGAAGCGAGTAGGCTAGGAAGTAGGGCAGAGAGGAGAAGTAAATATAATTACTTGGAGAGTGAGTAAAAGAAGTAGAAGAGTTAAGGGAAGTGGTGGGAAGTATGGGGTAAGGTAGTATGGAAAGGGGAAATGAGAGGATGTAAGGGAGGGACAGAAGGGTAGGTGTGGGATACTATAGCATTGGTCAGTGGAGAAGGGAGGACGGATATATAGAGGGGGGATATCAAACGACCTATCGTACATCGTAATAGGCTAAGTAATCCTTTTTGCAGGCGCAGCCCGCCTGTTTTGATTATTTTTGAGATTTTTTTAAATTATTTTTTTCAGAGAGATTTATGAGCCCGCAGAGAGTTCTTCGAAGTCCCGATTAGATCCAAACTCGGAGACTTATCACATGAACCACGAAAGGCGTGGAGTGGCTTTAATCTTTAACCACATAAACTTTGGAAAGATGACTCCAAGAAAGGGCACAATTAAGGATTGCACGGATTTTAGTCGAATTTTGAAGCGCCTTGGTTTTGAAGTGCGCGTTTACACAGACAAAAGTACCAAGAATATTCACCAAGTGTTACAATCAAGTAAGCACTTAAAAACCAAATAATAATCTTGGAAAATAAATGTTCAAGTACTTCGTTGGAGACAATATTTTGTGGCGAAAATTTATTTGAAATTATTTATTAAATGACATAGAATAGAATATAATGGAATGGAGTATAATAAAATAGAATAAAATAGAATAGAATGATATGGAATAGAATGAAAGAGAATAGAATATAATAGAACAGAATAGAATACAATAGAGTAGAGTAGAGTAGAGTAGAGTAGAGTAGAGTAGAGTAGAGTAAAGTAGAGTAGAATAGAATAGAATAGAATATAATGGGATGAGATGGGATAGGATAGGATAGGATATAATAGAATACAATAGAATATAATAGGATAAGATGGAATAGAATAGAATTTAATATAATGGATTATGATAGGATATAATAGAATGCAATAGAATAGAATGAAACAGAACAGAATACAATAGAATGGAATACAATACAATACAATACAATAGGATAGAAAAGATTGGAATAGAATAAGATAGAATGGGATAGAATGGGATCGAATAGAATAGAATAGAATGAAACAGAATAGAAAAGCATAGGATAGGATCGGTAAGAATAGAATATAATACAATATAATAGAATACAATTAGATATTATAGGATAGGATAGAATAGAATAGATTAGAATACAATTGAATAGGATATGATAGGATGGGATAGAATAGAATTGAATAGAATGAGATAGGATATAATAGAATAGAATAGGGTAGAATAGAATAGAATAGGATAGAATAGAAAAGAATAGAATGAAATATAATATAATATGATAGAATGGAATATAATAGAATACGATATGATAGGATAGGAAAGGGTAGGATAGGATAGAATAGAATACAATACAATACAATAGGATATAAAAGATTACAATAGAATAAGATAGAATAGAATATGATAGGATAGGGAAGAATAGAATAGAATACAATGCAATAGAATACAATGGGATTCAACAGAATATAATGGAATAGAATAGAATACAATGGAATATAATAGAATACAACAGAATAAATAGAATAGAGTAGAGTAGAGTAGTTTAGAATAGCATAGAAAAGAATAGAATAGAATAGGATGGGATGAGATAGGATAGGATATAACAGAATACAATAGAATATAATAGGATAAGATGGAATAGAATATAACTGAATATAATAGGGTAGAATAGAATGGAATAGAATAGAATAGAATAGAATAGGATAGGATAGGATATGAAAGGATAGGAAAGGATAGGAAAGAGTAGAGTAGAGTGGAGTGGAGTAGAATAGAATATGATATAATAGGATGAGATGGGATGGGATAGTATAGGATATTAAAGAATACAATAAAAAATAATAGGATAAGATGGAATAGAATGGAATTGATTATAATGGGACATAATAGGTTATAGTAGAATACAATAGAATAGAATAGAATAGGGTAGAATAGAATGGAATATGATGATAGAATATAATAGAATGGAATATAATATAATAGAATAGAATGAAATGAAACAGAATAGAAAAGAATACGATAGGACATGATAGGGAAGAATAGAATACAATAGAATACAATGGGATAGGATGGAATAGAATAGGATATGATAAGATAGGAAAGGATAGGATAGCATAGAATACAATACAATACAATAGGATAGAAAAGATTGCAATAGAGTAAGATAGAATAGAATAGTATGGAATAGAATATAATAGAACAGAATAGAATTAAACAGAACAGAATAGAATAGGATAGGAAAGAATAGGAAAGAATACAATACAATATAATAGAATAGAATACAACAGAACATAATAGAATGGAATAGAGTAGAGTAGAGTAAAGTAGAGTAGAGTAGAATAGCATAGAATAGAATAGAATAAAATAGAATAGGATGGGATGGGATAGGATAGGATGGGATGGGATATAATTGAATACAATATAATATAATTGGATAAGATGGAACAGAATATAATTGATTATAATGGGGTAGTATATAATAGAATAGAATAGAATATGATGATAGAATAGAATAGAATGGAATAGAATATAATAGAATAGAATGAAATGGAATAGAATATAATAGAATAGAATGAAATGAAACAGAATAGAAAAGAATAGGGTAGGACATGATAGGGATGAATAGAATACAATAGAATACAATAGGATACAATAGGATATAATTGAATAGAATATAATAGAATACAATACAATATACTAGAATAGGATAGAATAGGATAGGATATGAAAGGATAGGAAAGAATAGGAAAGGATAGCAAAGAATACAATACAATACAATAGGATAGAAAATGTTGCAATAGAGTAAGATAGCATAGAATAGAATGGAATAGAATAGAATAGA
>CAKNXH010081413.1:0-24240 GCA_932178445.1 Andricus quercusramuli
TCTGTTTGTCTGTCTCTTTGTATGTATGTTTGTCTGTCTGTTTGTCTCTCTGGTTGTCTATTTGTTTGTCTGTCTGTTTGTCTGTATGTTTGCCTGTCTGTCTGTTTATCTGTCTGTTTGGCTGTCTGTTTGTCTGTCTGTTTGTCTGTCTGTTTGTTTGTCTGTCTGTAGATTTTTAGTTTGTTAGCACGATAACTTTCAAAAGAATTAACCTATTGGATTGGGCTTCGGTACAAAACTGAAGTGTCCTAAAATAAAGGTCAAGTTCGTTAGTCAGCCATTTTGGATGGAAATTCAAAAAGTGAGCACATTTTGGAAATTCTGTTAACACTTTTTTATAATATTTGAAGATTCTATGGACGGATAATAATGGTAATCAAAAGGGCGAACAAAATATTTTTATGACTTTTCTTGATAGAAGAAAAATGACCGGAGTTATAGCAGTTACAAGATTCCAAAAAACTCTTTGGGTTGGAAATTGTAATATTTTGTTAAAAATTTAATTAGTTTGTTAAAAATTCTACTATTTTGTTACAAGTTCACCTATTTTGTTTCAAAGATAATATACTTAATTGAATATTGAACTACATTGAAGTTTTATTTATGGTTAGAGATTCAACTGTTTTGTTCGGAATGCGTTTTCTTTATTAAAAATTAATTTCGTTTCCTGAAAATTGAATTATTTTATTTTTGGCTGAGATTTGACCGTTTTTATTAGAAAATCCATCTATTACAATTTTTTTTGAGAATTCATGTTTTTGGTTGAAAATTCAACTACTTAGTTTAAAGATGAACTACTTTGTGAAAAATGTATCGTAATGGCTGAAAATTTAACTATTTCATTGAATATTCGTTTTGTGATTAAAAATTAACATTTCAATTAAAATTTTAGTTATTCCATTTGTGATTAAAGATTTATCAGTTTCGGTTGAAAATTCAACTTTTGGTTGAAAATTTATGTATTTTGTTGAAGACTTTTCTTATTTGGCGGAAAATTAAACATTTCGCTTGAAAAATGATCTTCTTGTTTAAAAGTTAGACTAATTTGTTAAAAATTAATTAATTCGGTTGAAGATTCATCTCTTTGGCTGATTTTTTTTTTACTGAAAATTCATTATTTTAGTTGAAAATTTATCTCTTTGGTTGAAAACTTAACAATCTTGTTAAACGTTGTTCTAATTAATTTTTTGACTACAAATATATTTCATTCTTCGTTCAAATTTTATTTTTCATTAGAAAATTTAACTATTTTGTTGAAAATTAATTCTTTCAATTGAAAATTTAATTATTCTATTTTTCATTGAAAAATGATCTTTTTTGAGCGTCAATTCTTTAAAAATTTATCTATTCCATTTCTGGTTGAAAATTTATCTTCTTTATTTGAAAACTAAACTATTTTGTTAAATATTCATTTTTTTTTCATCGAATTTTCCACAATTTGGTTGGAAATTCACGTGTTTTGTTTAAAAAAATTCCTTTTCATTAGAAAATTAATCGTCTTGGTTGAAAATTCATCTTCTTGATACAAAAATTCATCTTTTTGTTTGAAGATTCAAGTATATAGTTGAAAGTTAAACTTTCTTGTTGAATTTTTTTTCTCAGTGAGAGATAATTTTTTTTATTTATTTTTTTGGTTGGAAATTGTTTCTGTTTTTCGTAAAAAATTGACCACTTGGTTGAAAATTTAATTACGTGGTTGAAAATTCAACTATTTGCTTGAAAATTCAATTTTTTTGTCTGAAAATTCAACTATTTTTTTGGAAATTTAAGTATTTTTTTGGAAATTCAACTTTCTTTTGAAATGAAACGGTCTGTCGCTTGAAGTTTAATTTCTTTTTGAAAATTCGACTATTCAGTTGAAAATTCAACTACTTGGTTAAAGTTTCCACTATTTTGTTGACGATCTAATTATTTGTTTGAAAATTCAACTATTTTGTTAAAAATTTGTCCTTTTTGATAAACAATTAAACTGTTTTATTGAAAGTATGTTTGAAAATTCGACTATTTGGTTAAAAACTAAACTAGGTGGCTCAAAATTCAACTATGTTGTTAAAATTTTTTTTTTTTTTTTTTGAAATTCAAACTTTTTTTTGAAAATTCAACCATTTTGTTAAAAAGTCATATTTTTTTATCGAAAATTCAGCTGCCTTTAAAAAAAATTTTTGGTAGAAAATCCGACTATTTAGCTCAAAATGAAACGGTTTGTTTTTTGAAGTCTACTTTTTTTGTTGAAAATTTGACTATTTAATTAAAAATTCAACTACTCGGATAAAAATCCCACTATTTTGTTGAAAATCTAACTGTTTTTTTGAAAATTCAACTGTTTCGATAAAAAGTTGTCTTTTTTGATAAAAAAAATCCATCTGTTTTATGGAAAATATGTCTTTGCGATGAAAAATTTCTTTTTTTGAATTGAAAATTCAACTTTTATGGTAGGAAAGTTCTTGGTTGAAAACTCATATTTCTTGCTTGCAAATTCTACTGTATTCTACAAAATTTTTCTTTTTGGCTAGAAAATTCGACTACTTGTTTCGAAATGAAACGACTTGAGGTTTGAAGTTCAATTTAATTTTTTTAATTCTTTGCTGGAAATTCGACTAGTTTGTTGAAATTTTGATTTTCCTTTTGAAAGTGCAACTATTTTATTAAAAATTTCTCTTTTTAGTTAAAAAATTAAACTGTTTTATTGAAAGTATGTTTTTTTTTTTAGAGAAAATGCTTGTTACAGAAGATTTCTTGGTTAATAATTTAACTTTCTTCTGCAAATTTTTTTTTTTTTGCAACTATTGAAAATAACATTTTTTTAAATGAATCTCTTTGGGTGGAAAATTAATCCCTTTATTTACAAATTCACATATTTTGTTTGTCTGTTTGTATGTCTGTTTGTCTGTCTGTCTGCCTATTTGTCTGTCTGTTTGTCTGTCTGTTTGTATGTCTGTTTGTCTGTCTGTCTGTCTGTCTGTCTGTCTGTATGTATGTCTGTTTGTCTGTCTGTCTGTTTGTCTGTTTGTCTGTCTGTTTGTTTGTCTGTCTGTCTGTTTGTTTGTCTGTTTGTTTGTATGTTCGTCAGTCCGTCTGTATGTTTGTCTGTCTGTTTTTCTGTTTGTCTGTCTGTTTGTCTGTCTGTCTGTCTGTCTGTTTGTCTGTCTGTTTGTCTGTCTGTCTGTCTGTCTGTTTGTCTGTCTGTCTGTTTGTCTGTCTGTCTGTTTGTCTGATTGTCTGTCTATTTGTTTGTCTGTCTATTTGTTTGTATGTTCATCTGTCTGTCTGTATGTTTGTCTGTCTGTTTTTCTGTTTGTATGTCTGTTTGTCTGTCTGTTTGTCTGTCTGTTTGTCTGTATGTTTGTCTGTCTGTCTGTCTGTCTGTCTGTCTGTCTGTTTGTATGTTCGTCTGTCTGTCTGTATGTTTGTCTGTCTGTTTTTCTGTTTGTCTGTCTGTTTGTCTGTCTGTTTGTCTGTCTGTTTGTCTGTCTGTCTGTTTGTCTGTCTGTCTGTCTGTAATAAATTTTTTACCAATAATGAAATAATTGAATTTTCAGTTGAAAATTAATTTTGAATCGAAAATAGAATAGTTGAATTTTGAGTTAAAAAATTAATTTTCAACAGAAAAAAGACGAATTTTCAACAAAATAGGGTCATTTTAGATAAAAATTTAACTATTTGCTCTAATTTAACTTTTTTGATGGAAATTTATATTTTCCGGTGAAAAATACTACTGTTTTATAGAAATTTCACCTTTTGACTTGAAAATTTAACTGTTTGGTTGAAAATTAAGTTTTTTTTTGAAAATTAATTTTAATAAAATAATGAAATTTTCAGCAAAATGATTACATTCTTAATATAAACAGACGAATTTTTTATCGAAAAAAAGGAATTTAAAACAAAACAGCAGAATACTTTGGCCGCATAGTTGAATTTTAAATTAAAAATGATTAATTAAAAACTAAAAATGGAATATTCAATTTTTTCAATTTCTTTAGAAGTTCAAAATTCGGATTTTTTATTTTAAAAATTTTGTTATGGTAAATTAATATTCCTGATTGAGATATCGTAGAAATTTTTTAAAAAATTAAATCATTTGGTTAAGAATAAATTTTGGTAGATTGAAAGTTGAACTGTTTTTTAAACGCTTCAGTAGGTAAAATTATACTATTTCGTGGAAGATTCATTCATTTTTTTTTAAATTTCTCTTTTTTGGTGGAAAATTGATCTTCTTAGTTGAAAATTTCACTATTTGAAAAAATGAATATATATATTACTTGAAAATTCAACTTTCTTCTGAACATTTTTTCTTTTTGTTATACAAAATTTCTTTTAGTGGATTGAAGATTAATCATTTATGGTAGGAAAATTCTTGGTTGAAATTTCATATTTCTTGATTGAAAATTCAACTGACTTCTAGAATTTTTTTTGCGAGAAAATTCAACTATTATATTTGTTACAAAACAAAATTTTTTTGTGGTTGGAAGGTTAATATTTTTTTTGAAAAATTCGATCATTTGGTTGAAAATTCAAATATTTGGCTAAGACTTTAACTATTTATTGGAAAATATATTTTTTTCGCGTAAAAGTTTAACCATTCGTTTATAATTGCAACTATTTTAGGTTGAAAATTTGTTTTTTTTGGTGGAAAATACATTTTTTTGGTTAAAAATTTTACGATTCAAAAAAATTTATATCTTTTACTTGAAAATTGAACTGGCTTTTCAACATTTTTTCATCTTGGCTTGAAAATTCAACTATTTGATGAAAAATGGAACTTTTTTTGGTAGAAGTTCAATATTTTGAACTATTTTTCTACAAATGCAACTGTTTTGATTTAGTGTTAAATCTTCTTTGTTTGAAAATTCGAAAATTTGATTGAAAATTCAACTACGTTGTTAAAAATTGCATTATTTTCTGAAAAATTGAAATTTTTCTTCAAATTCGACTGTTTAGTCAAAAATTTGTCTTTTTATAACAACTTTTGTCTTGAAAATTATTTTTGTTATAAAAAATTTCCCCTTGTGGATTTAAAATTCATCGTTTATGGCACAAAAGTTCTTGGTTGAAAATTCAATTGAGTTCTAAAAAAATTGTTTCTTTTTTTGCTTGAAAATGATTCCTTTTGTTTAAAAATGCAACTATTTTATTGAAATTCATATTTCCTGATTGAAAATTAACTTCCATGTTGAATTTTGTTTCTGGTTTAAAAGTAAACTGTTTTCTAAAAAATTTTAATCGTTTAGCTTGAAAACTTAATTATTTCTTAAAACTTCCTCTATTTGGATAGAAAATTAATTATTTTTCTTGAAAATTCATCTCTTTGGTCGAGAATTGAAATATTTTCTTAAAAATTCTTTTCTTTTTAAATGGAATCCAACCGCTTGAAATTTTCTTTTTTAAATTAGTTCTTTTGAAGCAAAACATCGAACGATTCCATTTTTGGTTGAAAATAACCCTTTTTTAATTGGAAATTCAAACTATTCAATTGAAAATTTGTTCTCCTGATTGACAAATCACTTCCTTTTTGATAAAATCTTCTTTTCCGGTTTAAAATTCAACTGATTTATAAAATCAGACCGGCATTCCGAGATACCTGGGTTCGGATCCCAGCGGAGCTGGATTAATTTTTTCACAACCTATAAATAAAGATAAATATTTAAAAAATATTGATTTTAAACTATTTTCCTAAAAATTCGTCTTCCTTCGTTGAATTAAATTGTTTAATTTTTTGTAAATCGGGAGAATGTGTGCTCAAAAGGGAAGAGTTTTCCGTGTATTCGACATGCTAACGGTCTCGACGCGAAAGGGTGGAATATGCCAATAGTGTTCGTACAGTGTACTCGGATTTACTGTTGCACATGGGTCGTACATGGAGATTAAAGTTTATCCATACACGATGTACTTGAAACGGTGCCAAAACCGATTCCTGTTACTGAGAGTTACCTTATTTATCGATATTAAGTCCGTTCTACTTGTTTCAAGTGAAACCTGTTCAGAGAAGATTGAAAAAAATAGAGGAAAGATTAAAAATGTATTTTTTCCATTTAGAAAAATGTTTATTAAGTCCATTAAATGTCCCACTTACCTACTTCCCCTACTTTCCCCTCTCCAAGCCAAGCAACTCCCTCCCACACTCCACCCATCGCAATCCATCCCTTCCCCTACTACTTCCTCCTCCACTTCTCCCTCTCCTCACTTTTCCGGCTAACACTCCTCTAACCCTACTTCCCTGCACAGTCATTACTTTCCTACCCCTACTCATCTGCACTACTCTACCAACCCTCCCTTCACTTCCCTTACCGTACTACTTCCTCCACTACTTCTTTCTCTCCTCACTTCCACAGCTGAGACCTCTCCAACCCGGCTACCCTGCACATTCATTATTTTCCTCCCTCTACTCACCTGCAATACTCTACCAACCCCCCCTTCACTTCCCTCACTAGCCTCCCTCACTTCTATTCATTTCCCTGATCTACCTTCCTGATTTTCCCTCACTTCCACTAGTTACCCTTCCCTCATGTCTCCTCATTCTCTCTGAGACCCCCTACTTTCCATCCCATAAATTTACCTCACTTCTCTTACTTCTCATCCCTTTATTTTCTTTCACTTTTACCAAAATTTTGACACTTCTCCACATCCATTCTTTCATTCATCCCCAATTGCCCTTTTAGCAGCCTCCAACTCCTTCATCCACTCTTAACCCATTCCATCTTCTCTGAGGATCTTTACCACATTCTCTTGCCAGCTTCCCCAATCTCTTATTTCTTTTCCACATCCTTTCCACACATGCTCCCATGTTTTCACCTACAATTAACATTTTCTACATTTTCTGTTCTCTTTATTTTCCTTAAACATACCTTCCCTTGCCTCCTTTCTCAATCTGAATCTTACTATTCTGGTCCATTTTCTCTCTCACCATCCCTTTTCTGAACATTTTCGTACTCCTTTCTCTTTTATCATCCTATATTATTTGTTGCTTTTGATTCCTTAATCATCCCTCATCTTTGCATGAATTGTCTTTGGCTGTCTCTTCTCTCCAATTCTTATATATATATATATATATATATATATATATATATATATTCTATTGATCTCCTTCTCCTTTCTTCTACATCCTTCAAATACTTTTTCGCTAATTGCCTTCCCCTTTCCTCCCTCAATTTATCCCTTCACGCTTCTTCTGTTACTATATTTGCACATCTAAATTCAACTTTTACCTAATCCTGTGATTAAGACCACAATCCCTTCTTTATCCTTCTCCATCAACACTATATCGTTTGCGTATTCCAGTATATACCTTTTCTTCTCCTATCTTAACTCTTGCCCATTCCTTTCTCTTCATTTCTTCCTCTAAGTCTGAGATTAATATATTGAATGAAAGTGGGCTCAGAGGACATCCTTGCCTTCTTGATCTCACTAACCAAAAGCTATCTTCTACTTTCCCTCCTATCTTCATGCTCTTTTTTGTCTCTATAAAAATGTCCGATCCTCCCTTTATTAGGACCCCTTGCATCCCCGTTTTCACAATAATGCTTCCTATCTCGACTTGGTCCAAGGAGACAAAAGCCGCCTTCAAGTCCACACCCTCCCATAATTCCCCCCATTTCCCCTCGCTTCCCCTACTTCCCGTCCCATAATTTTTCCTCACTTTTCTTATGTACATTTCCTTCATTTTCTATCGATCCCCTTCGTTTCCTCTTCTGATTTTCCCTATTTTCTGTACTTCCCCTTCTCTTTTTTCCCCAGATAACACTCACTTTCCCCTAGTCCATTCCCCAGTCATCGCTTACTCGCCCCTACTCACGCGCACTCTCATTAGCCTCCAGCACTTCCAATAATTTTCCCTATTTCCCCTCACTTCCCATCACTTCCCATCACTTCTCCTACTCCCATGCCACTCATTTCTCCTTTATCCTTTCAGTCTCTCTCAGAATTTCCGATCCTCTTTTCATTAGGCCCTCTTGCATCTCCGTTATCACAATAACACTTTCTATCTCGAATCGGTCCAAGAAGTCAAACGCCACCTTCAAGTCCACTCCTTACCCTCCCATAATTTCCCCTCGTTTCCTCTCACTTCCTCTTCTTCCCGTTCCATAATTTTTCCCTACTTCTCTTACGTACCTTCCCTTTATTTTCTCTCAATTCCCTTCTTTTCCTCTTCTGATTTTCCCTATTTTCTGTACTTCCCCTTCTTTCTTTTCCCCAGATAACACTCCCTTTCCCTTAGTTCATTCCCCAGTCATCACTTACTCTCTCCCACTCACGCACACTCTCATTAGCCTCCAGCACTTCCAATTCTTTCCCCTACTTCCCCTAACTTCCCCTACTCCTACCCCACTCTTTTCTCCTAACCCCAGTTCCCCTTACAACCCTTACCTCCTCTCCCCTTATTTACTATCACTTCCATTGAAAGCAAAATTTCAAAAATAGTAAGAAAAGTTACATCTTCCTTTTACATCCGTCACTTTCCTTTTCCTACTCACCGCACTACCCTTTCAGCCCTTCCGTTACTCTCCTCACTAGCCTCCTGCACTTACAATGATTGCCCCTGCTCGCCCTTCCTAAGTTCCCCTCACTTCCACTACTTATTCTGCCCTTAGTTTCCCTCACTTCCCCCTAATTCCCGTCCCATAATTTTTCTTCACTTCTATTCCTTCCCTTCACTCCCCTACTTTCCCTCACCTCATTTTTCAACATCTTTCCCATCTTCATTACTCCCCCTTCTCTTATTTCCCCAGATAACACTTCCCTTCTTCTACTTCCCTTTACAATAGTCCCCTGCCTTTCCCTACTCACCCGCACTACCGTTCCAGCCTTCCCTTCACTTTTCTCAGTAGCTTCCTGCATTTACAATGATTACCACTTCTCGCCCTTTCAAATTTATCCTCACTTTCACTACTTATTCTGCCCTCATTTCCCCTCATTTCTCCTTAATTGCCCTAATTCCTGTCCCATAATTTTTCCTTACTTCTATTTCTTCCCCTCGCTCCCCTACTTTCTCTTCAATCATTTTTTACATCTTCCCTATCTTCCCTACTTTCCCTTCCCTTATTCTTGCAGATAACACTCCCCTTCCCCTATTTCCCTTCACAACCGTCACTTTCCTTTCCCTACTCACCCGCACTACCCTTCTAGCCTTCCCTTCACTTCCCTCACTAACCTCCTGCACTTACAATGATTTCCCCTACTTGCCCTCTCAAATTTATCCTCACTTTCACTACTTATTCTGCCCTCATTTCCCCTCGTTTCTCCTTAATTCCTCTAGTTTCTGTCCCATAATTTTTTCTCACTTCTATTTCTTCTCCTCGCTCCCCTTATTTTCCCTCCCCACATTTTCCCTGATAACACTCCTCTACCCCTAGTTCCATCCCCCAGAGGTCACTTTCCCTTCTAAGCGAATTAGTAAAAAACTAACTAAACTAATTAGTAAAAAACTCCGCATTAATAAACATGATTACTGAAAAAATTTGTAAACGACATAGTACTATTTTAATTGACAATTTTCTATTAATTTAAATTTAGAAAGACGGCTGATTTTCGAAAGATACGAAACTCAATATCCGTCGAAGTTTAATCAATATTCTCAGCCTTATTTTGTCTTTTCGAAGGTAAGCTTGACGTCTGTCGAAAGCTGTAGTCTTCAAAATGTAACAACTTAATGAAGACTGCTCGTATTTCTCTGGCTTTGTATCAGAGGAGAACAGGGTATTGGTTTTCCTGAAGAAACTCCCGAAAGCTGTTCTAGCTATTATTTATTTAGGTCTCGAAAAACAAGCGGATATTTGTTGGATGAACCAATTTTTATTGATTTTGGTCCCAGACTTTTTATTTCATAGAAAAAGATGTGAAAAGTTTGCTCGAACAAAATTGAAATCCTAATTTACTTTCTGTATCAGAGTGGTTGAAAGCATCCAACCTCAATCAATATAAAAAAAATTGATCCTCTGCCAACTATCTATTCGCGCTTCCATTCCTGAATGAAAAACCGTTTCAGCATTTACACCTCACTGATTCAAGGACACAATTGTAAAATCTCAATATTTAATTATATAAAATTAGTATAAGTTAGACATTTACATAATAAAATAATAATTTTATCATAATTTTTTTTAATAGCAATACACGAAAACCAAGACAAAAGGTAAAGACTGAAATAGATATAGGGAAATTAGGAATCTCTGTCAACTCAGGGAACTCAGGAAACTCTGGTAACACTGGTAACTCTGGTAACTCAGGGAACTCAGGGAACTCAGGGAACTCGAGGAACTCAGGGAACTCAGGAAACTCTGGTAACTCAGGGAACTCAGGGAACTCAGGGAACTCAGGGAACTCAGGAAACTGAGAAAACTCAAGGCGCTCAGTTAACTTAGGGAACTCAGGAAACTGGAGAAACTTAAGGAACTCAAGTAACTTCAGGGTGGTAACTCAGGGAATTCAGGAAACTCGAGGAACTCAAGGCACTTGAGTAACTCATGGAACTCAGGAGGCAAGAACCCTCACAGTTTCATTTAGTTGTCCGTCCTTTCGTTCGTCGTACTCAGGGAACTCAAGTCACTCATAGGACTCAGGGAACTCAAGGAACTCAGAGAACTCAGAGAACTCAAGGAACTCAGAGAACTCCAGGAGCTCAGGGAACTAAACGGATTGCGTGAACTCAGGGAACTGAAAGAACTCAACAAACTCGGGGAACTCAGGAAACTCGAAAAACTCAAGGAACTCAGGGAACTCAGGGAACTCAGGGAACTGAGGGAGTTCAGGGAATGCACAATGACCAAGAGAGAATATAAAGACTGAAATAGATACACTGCTTGATTTTTCATTTATATTCAATTCAATTTTTAGGGTTTCGTATTCTAGGGAAAAACCCTTATAGTTTTGTTCAGTTGTCTGTCCGTTCGTTCGTCGTACTCAGGGAACTCAAGTAACTCATGGGACTCAGGGTACTCAAGGAACTCACAGAACTCAGAGAACTCAAGGAACTTAGAGAACTGCGGGATCTTAGGAAACTCAGGGAACTCAAGGAACTCAGGAAACGTAGAAAGCTCAGGGAACTCAGGGATCTGAGAAATCTCTGGGAACTCAGGGAACACCAGAAATTCAAAGAACTACGGAAACTCAGAGAACTCAGGAAACTCTCTGGGAACTCTGACAACTCAGGAATCCTCATAGTTTCGTTAAGTTGTCAAGAAACCCAAGTAATTCGGGGAACTCAGGGAACTCAGGAAATTCAGGGAATGTACGAAAACTAAAAAAGAAGATAAAAGCTAAAATAATTATACCGTTTCGTTTTTTTTCTATTCAATTTTACTTTGAGAGTTTCGTAACCGAAGGCAAAAACCCTTATAGTTTTCTTCAGTTGTCCGTTTCTTTGTCCGTCGTAGTCAAGGAGCTCAAGTAGCTCAGAGAACTCGGAGAACTCAAGGAACTCAGAGAACTCCGGGAGCTTAGGGAACTAGAAGAAGTGCGGGAATTGAGAGAAATTAATAGAACTCAAGGAACTCAGGAAACTCAGGGAACTCAGGGATCTCAGGGAGGTCAGGGAACTCAGAGAATACCGAAAATTCAAAGAACTCCGGAAACTCAGAGAACTCTCTGGGAAATATGGAAACCCAGAGAACTTCCGAAACCCAGGGAACTGCAAGAACTCTGAAAACTCAGGAAACTCAGTGAAATCGGGAAATTCAAGAAAATCAGGGAACTCCGGTAACTTAGAGAACTCAGGAAACTCAAGAGAACTCTAGGAAATCAAACAACTCATGGAACTCTGGGAACTCGAAAGAACTCAAGGAAATCAAGGAACTCACGGAACTCAGGGAACTCAAGAGAACTCAAGGAAATCAAGAACTCATGGAACTCACGGAACTTAAGGAACACAGAAAACTCAAAGAATTTCGGGAACTCTGTTGCTGAGAGAATTTTTTTCTCGACTAAATTTCAGTAGAATAATAACACAGCCACACAAAAAAATCGTTTTTCGGGCCTGGAGGTCAGACCATGTTGACTATATGTTTTTTGAGTCGCTGAATCCGAATCCAAGGTCCAAAAAACCACAGCACGTCAGGGTTCTGACATAACCTCATAAAACCTCACAAAATTTTATTTTTTGAAGTCTGGGGGTCAGACTATGTTTATTATATGTTTTTGGGGTCGCTGAATCCGAAATCCGAATCCGAGGTCCAAAAACTACAGCACGTCAGGGTTCTGACATAACCTCATAAAAACTCACAAAATTTTATTTTTTCAAGTCTGGGGGTCAGATCATGTTTATTATTTGTTTTTGGGGTCGCTGAATCCGAATCCGAGGTCCAAAAACTACAGCACGTCAGGGTTCTGATATAACCTCATAAAACCTCAACAAAATTTTATTTTTTCAAGCCTGGGGGTTAGACCATGTTTATTATACGTTTTTGGGGTCGCTGAATCCGAATCTGAGGTCCAAAAAACCCCAGTCAGTCAGGGATTTGACACAACCTCAAAATACCTCATAAAACTGTTTTTCCGAGTCCGGGGGTTAGACAATGTTTACTATATGTTTTTGGGGTCGCTGGATCCAAATCCTTGGTCCGAGAAATGTACTAAGAAGTGATGCATATTCTTTTGAGGGGATAAGGGTTGTAGTGGAAGGTAGAGTATGAGGGGTAGAGAGGGAGGAGTAGGAATAAGGGAGGCGTAGGGTAAAGTTAGAGTTACAAAAGAGGACAGGCTGGTAAAATGGTATATAGGAATTTGGGTATTGGAGAAAAAGATAAATTATCATACAGGTAAGAGCGACACGCACAAATCTAAGCAGATTAAGGACGTAGGAATAATTTGCATGAGGGAAAGAAGGACCAATTTATCAGAGTTGTGAAGTTTTTAATGACTGTGTTAAAGGAATTGCATTAGGAGGTGCGAAAAATGTACTAAAAGGAGGTAGATATTCTTTTGTGGTAGGGTTTGAACTGAATGGGAATGAACTAGAAGGATGCTAAGGACATAGGGTTTAGTGACGTGAGGAAAATAAGGCCGAATGCATAAGAGTGGGAAAGTTTGTAATAGATGGGGTGAGAGAATTGCTTGAGGGGGTGTGTGGGATGTGCGGGATATTCTTCTGAGAGAAATGGGATTTTAGTGTGGGAGGGCGTAACGGATGGTAGGATTGGATGGGAGTAGGTTATAGGAAGGGTATCTGAAGAGGAGGGGATGGGAAAGAAGGTATAGGGACATACGGGTTGAACAAGAACAGAGGATAAGACAGGCAAGGACGGAAGCTATACAATGGAGGTTGATTAGTAAGGTTTAAGAGGTTAGTAAGTTGTGGATAGGATATAGGAGCGGGAGTTGGAACACAAACATAGAACTTGAGGAGAGAGAGAGAAAGGGCGTTCGACGGAGGGGACGGGGAGTAACGTTAGTAGTGAAGAAAGAGAAAGAAAGAGAACGCGAGAGAAAGAGGTGAAGAAAATATGAGAGTGGGGAAGCTTTTAATGGATGGGGCGAGAGAATTGCCTGAGGAGGTGCGAGAGATGTACTAAATTGTGCAGGGTATTCTTTCGAGGGAATGAGGGTTATAGTGAAGATTTGCGTGCGAAGTGGAAGGTTGAAAGATAAGTAGGATCTATCAATAATACTATAGTTACTGATAAGATAAGACAGTCGAGGTCGATGTGCTTAGATCGAAGAGTGGGTAGGGTATTAGAGTTGAGCTGCGTAAGAGCGAAAAGGAGAGAGGAAGATGAAGAGGGAAAGGGAGAAAGAGAGAGAGAGAGAGAGAGAGAGAGAGAGAGAGACGGTAGGACGGAAGTAGGGAACGGATCAGATGAAGTGAGATAATATGTTGAGAGTGTAAGTTTCAAGAGAGGAGTAGGTTACAGGTAGGGTATAGAAGAGGGCGGAGCGGGAACAGGTGGTGATATAGGAATATAGAACTTGATGAGAGAAAGGTGATAATTGAAGCGAGGTATGAGAAGAAGGTTAAGGTGGTAGGGTGGAGTGGTACGAGGAAGAGAGAGGCGGAAGAATCAGAGTAAAGAAGGATGAGTATGCAGAAGGATGATAGTGCAAAAGGATGAAAAGTGCAAAAGAACGAGAGTGCAAAAGGATGAGATTGGAGAAGGATGCGCGTGCAGAAGGATGATAGTGCAAAAGGGTGAGAAGTGCAAAAGAACGAGAGTGCAAAAGGATGAGATTGGAGAAGGATGAGTATGCAGAATGATAAGAGTGCAGGGCGACGAGAGTGCAAGATGATGAGTGTGCAGAAGGCTAAAAGTGCAGTGGGATGTGAGTGCAGGGAATGAGAGTGCAGGGGGATGAAAGTGCAGGGGATGAGAGTGCAGGATGAGAGTGCAGGATAAGAGTGCAGGATGAGAGTGCAGGATGAGAGTGCAGGATGAGAGTGCAGGGGAAAACTCAAAAGAATCTGATGAAAAATGAAACCGAACCTGTATACTGGGCATGTTATGACGTGTCGGCTATCTCTGAAATTGTCGCAATCTCTCTTTATGGAATCAAGTCATTCACGATAAGATTAAGTTTCGTGTGCGGAGATCGCATCGTAGTAACGCGGAAGATTTTCACCTTTGTCAACGTGTCTGTTCCAGAGCAACTCACGAGAAAAAGTCTTGCGACGATGGATACAAGAATTCCTTCCGCCACTAAAGGAGACAAGTTGAATTCGGAGGACGCTTCCGCGGCGGATAAAGTTCGACAGCACGACGTGGATGGATGGTTATTCAGAAAGCCAAAGTAAGTACGTGCCAAAGCATTTCTCGCACTGGAATAATACAACGCTATTTCGAACGGCGTCGTATGTACATTCACATTTCGCCTTGTATCGGTGGATCTAGAGTTTCCAAGGTGCTTCAAATATATACTTTTCGTGATAAAAAAAAAAAGTTGTTCTTCTCTGTGATGCCGGAAATAAAGTGGAGAAATTTATAAACACTTTTCGCCACTCTAGAGAATGTCAAATTTGATATTTTTCAATTTCAGAACTAATAACTATAATAATAGAGGATTTAATTTTGCACTTTAGATGAAAATTAATGAATTTTAAAAAGCGTGATGCAAAATTTGAAAATAATTAATTTTTATTAATTCAAGTTTCAAGATCTTAATTTAAGAATACTTCAGTTTTGAACGAACCCGGGAATTGTTAAATTTTCAAAGCTTCAAGTTTGCGTTCATTAATTTTGAAAGTTTCCAATTAAAAATTGTGTTTGCAACCACAATTATTTTTTTGAATTACAAACGTAAAAAACGATAAAGTTCATTCAATTGAAAATACAAATTTTTTCAAAATTAAATTTTAACGATGTCATTAAAAGTGTGTTATAAAAAGAGAGTAAACTCAATTAGTTTTTTTACAAAATAAATTTTTTAATTGAAAAGGTAACCATTTCATTTTTGGTAAAAGCTTGCTATTTTTTAGTTAAAAATTAATATATTTCGTCGAAAATTCGTCTCTTTCGGTAGAGAATTATTATTATTCTCCTGCGAAAGTTTACGTTTTTGGTTCAGAATTCAAAAATTTGGTAGAAAATAAATCACATTTATAGAAAATTAAAATTTGTTAAAATGTCACTTTCGGTTTGAAATTGAAACTTTTTTATTAAAAAATTCGTCTTTTTGGGATGAAAATTAATTTTTCAATTGAAAATTTAACTATTCCATTTTTAGACGATATTTCACCTTTTTTATTTAAAAATTCAACTACTGGGTTGAACTACTTTGTTATACATTTTTTTCCTGTTTAAAGAATTTTGGTTTAAATTTATGTATTCTGTTAATAATTAATTAATTTGACAGAATGATATTTTTTTTGAAGACAATTTAACTATTTTATTTCTGGTGAAAATATCATGTATCATGTGAAGAATTCTTTCTTTTGGTAGAAAAATAACTTTTCAATTTAAAAGGTTACTTCCATTTTTATTTTGAGCCTTCTTAGTTCAAAATTTAACTATTTGTTCGAAAATCAATCTACTTTTTTGAAAATTTGAAAAAATGTTTTTAAAGAAATATATTTCAATATCAAAATTTGAAAGGAAAAAATCATAATTCCATTAATAAAGAAAAAAATACTAATAAAAATATTATATTAATACATTTATTTATTAAATTTAAATCTTAAATTTTTCTTCAAATTTCTTAAAATTCATTATCCTTTGTTTTTGTATGAAAAGTTAACTGTTTTATTGAAAACTCATCTTTTGGTTGAGGATTCGGCTATTTTATTGAAAATACTTGTTTCTCAGTTTCAAATTTATTTTTTAACTAGATATCTATCTATTAATGTTAAAACTTCATTATTTTAGTCGAAAATTAATTTTTTGTTCAAAAATTAATTTTTTGTTCAAAAATTAATTTTTTGTTCAAAAATTAATTTTTTGACTGGAAATTTACCTATTTCTTTTTTTTGAAAAACGTATCGTTTTTATTCAGAAATGCTACTACTCAGTAAAAAATCTATCTTCTTTCTTTGAAAATTTAACTATTTCTTTAATTAGTTTTCTTTTTTTTCAAAAATTAAAATATTTTGGTAAAGAATCATTGGTTTTTGGTTACAAATTTATTTCTAACGGAAATTTGACTATTCCAGTTGAAGATTTGTCGATAAATTAAAAATTCCACTATCTTATTCAATATTCATATCTTCTGGTGAAAAAATAATTTTTCTATTTGAAGACGTAACTATTCCATTTTTAGAAGTTCGGTTTTTGTCACTAAAAATTAATTTTTTAACTAAGAAATACTTTGTTAAAATATAAATGTAAATTGTTGAAAACTTATCTATTTTCGGCAGAAAATTTATCTTCTTTCTTGAAAATTCATGTTTTTTGGGTCAAAATTGAACTAATTTTGTAAGAAGTGTAACTATTTTGTTAAAAATTGTTTTTATTGTTGAAGATTCAATTATTTTGGTGAAAAATTGTTTTTTGGTTCAACATTTTTTTTAACAAAAAATTTAACTATTTCAGTTGAAGATTCATCAATAAATTAAAACTTAAACTATTTTGTTTAAATTTTCTCATTTATTAATTTTTTCATTGAAAAGATAACTGTTCCATTTTGGTTGAAAATTCATTTTTTTTTTTAGTTAAAAATACAACTATTTGTTTGAAAATAATTCTGAATTGTGGAAAGTTAAACAATTTTGTTAGAAAGTTTAGTTTTCAGTAAATATCTTAAAAAGTATATTCTTTGTTAAAAATATACTTTTTTGTTGAAAAGTTAACTGTTTTCTTGTGAATTAATTTTTTTTATTGAAAATTTATATATTTTTTTTACAGAAGTTTTGTTTGTTAGTGCAAAATTTTTTTTTCACCTGAAAGTTGAACTATTTATATTAAAAATTCATAAACAAAAAGGTTCCATTTTCTGAAAAGATTCCATTTTTTGTTAAGAATGTATCGTTCCCAGTTAAAAATTTAACTATTTGATTGGGAATTAATTTTGTCGTTGAAAATTCATTGTTGAAATTTTTCAACTCATGATTCTAGTTGAAAAATTGGGTTTCTAGCGAGAAATAATTTTTAAAATAAAAAGGTTCCATTTTTCAAAAGGATTGCATTTTTTTTTAATCAAAAATTGATCGTTTTCAGTTGCAAATTTCACACTTTGATTGAAAATTAGTTTTGTTGTTGAAACTTGAACTAATTTTGTAGAAAATGTGATAATTTTTTTTTAATTTCTTTTTTTTTGTTTGGAAGTGAAATATTTTCGTGAAAAATCAATTATTTAACTAAAAATATAACTATTTCATTTTTGGTGGGAATTTTTCATACATAGTTTAAAAATCATGTATTTTGTTAAAAATTGTTATTTTTTCTGGAAGAATTGATCTTCTTGCTTGAAAATTAATCTTTTCAGTTAAAACTTGAACTATTTTTGTGAAAAATTTGACTATTTTGTTGAACCTTCTTTTTTTAAATTTATCTATTTGGGCGAAAAATAGTTGCTTTGTTAAAAACTCGGCTTTTTTTTTGTAGAAAATAATTTTCTGATTGGAAGGATAACTATTCAATTTTTGTTTGAAAATTTACTTCGTTAAAAATTCAAAGTTTTCGTTAAAATTGTAACTTCTTGGTTGAAAATTCAACTCTTTGGTTGAAAATTAATTTATTTTGTTAAAAATTTAACAATTTTCCTGGTTAAGAAATTTGCATTAGTCTTGTTGAAGTGGAGTAATCCACCATAATTTTGTGTAATCCATAGTAAGCCTATAAAAATTAAATAAAAATTAAATAAAGACTATGAAAGAAAATTGGATTTCTTGTCAGAATTTTTTTATTTTTTTTTTTAAATTGACTTTTTTTTACTGGAAACTTATTTGTTCATTTATGGTTGAAAATTGATCGTTCTCAGTTGAAAATTAAACTATCTGGTCGTAAATTTATGTTTTTTGTTGAAAATTCATATCATTAGTCGAATATTCCAATATTTTGTTGAAACATCTTTTTTTGTTGTTGAAAAATAATCTCTTCGAAGAAAGAATTGAACTATTACATATTTTTGTTGGGAAATTATTATTTTGAGTTGAAAATTCAACAGAATATAGAACTTGATGAGAGGGAGGTGGTAATTGAAGCGAGGTAGGAGAAGAAGGTTAAGGTGGTAGGGTGGAGTGGTACGAGGAAGAGAGTGGTGGAAGAATGAGAGTAAAGCAGGATGAGTGTGCAGAAGGATGATAGTGCAAAAGGATGAGAAGTGCAAAAGAATGAGAGTGCAAAAGGATGAGATTGGAGAAGGATGAGTATGCAGAAGGATAAGAGTGCAGTGGGATGTGAGTGCAAGGAAGGAGAGTTCAGGAGGATGAGAGTGCAGGATGATGGAAGTGCAGGGGGCAAGAGTGCAGGGGACAAGAGTGCAGGATGAGAGTGCAGGATGAGAGTGAAGGATGAGAGTGAAGGATGAGAGTGCAGGATGAAAGTGCAGGGGGATGAGACTGCAGGATGAGAGCGCAGAGAAAAAAACAGAAGAATCTGATGAAAAATGAAATCGGCAGTCGGTTGAGAATGCATCCATTTTGTTACACATTGATGTTTTCAGTTAAAGATGCATCTCTCTGGCTGAAAATTAAAAAAAAATTTCGTTTCAAATTTATTTTTGAACTAAAAATTCAACTATTGCATTTTTGGTTAAACATTCCACTATTTGATTGAAGGATACCTAAATTTTGGCTTAAAACTTCTTTTTTTGTTGTTTTAAATGATTTCTAATAATTATTATTTTTTAAAAAATCCTGTAATAAAATTTAATTTCTAAATATAAAATTATCAGAAATATTAACAATTTCGAAATTGAATTTTTATAACAATTAATCAAATATGAATTTGAATTACTAAAAATTTAAAGTTTTTCTAATTCAAAATACAACCGTTTGGTTCAAAACTAATCTGTTATTGTATCTGGTTCAACTGTTCCGTTGAAAATTCAACTTTTTTTGTTTAATTTAACAGTTTTTATCTTCAAAATGATTTTTTTTCTGTTCAAATATCAATTTACATTTGTCGTTGAGAATTTAATGTTTGTGATTCAAAATTGAACTACTTGGTTGAATACTGAACACCTTTGTTAAAAATTCATTTTTTTGTGTTGGAAATTCTTTTTTTTTTTGTTAAAAATGTATCCTTTTTATTTAAAAATTCAATTATTTGGTTAAAAATTTATCTTTTTCAATTGAAAATTCAACTATTTGATTGAAATGCATTTTTCAGGGCTTCATAGATCCGGGACTTTTTTATAAGGAGGCGAAGTAAGAGGAAGCGATAGGAGTGGTAGTAGGATAAGTGAGAGAAAGTTAGTGAAGAAAAATTAGGGGAAGTGAGAGAAGACTAGGAGAGGAAAGTAAGGGAAGTGGAAAGAAATTGAGGAGAAAAAGTAGGGAGGGGAAGGAAAATAATGTGAGAGGACGTAGGGGAAGTCCTGGAAATGAGGGGAGGGAATGTAGGTTAAGGAAGGGAAAGCCAGTGGCGGGGTGTTATGGGGAGTATAGAAGTGGAGAAAGTAGGAAAAGTGAGGGGGAATTAGGGTATATTGTGGTAGAGGAAGTGAGGAAAGTAAGGAGAAGTTTGGGAGGTCAGTTTAAGTGAAAGAGAGTATAAGTGTGAGAAAATACGGGGACAAAAAGTAGGGGAAGTGAAGGAAAACTAAAAGCGTGAGGTGAGGGAAGTGAGGAGAAATTAGAGGAGGAAAAGTAGGTTGGGAAGGGAAAATAATGTGAGAGAACGTAGGGGAAGTCCTGGAAATGAGGGGAGGGGATGTGCGAAGAGGAAGAGAAAGCAAGTGGAAGGATATCATGGTGAGTGTGGAAGTGGAGGATGTAGGAGAAGTGAGGGGAGTCACGGTCAATTGTGGTGGAGAGAATAAGGAAAGTAAGAAGAAGTATGGGCAGTCAGTTTAAGTAAGGGAGAGTAGTGATTAGTGAGAGAAAATTATGGAAGAAAGAATAGGGGAAGAGAAGGAAAACTAGGGGAGGAAAGTAAGGAAAGTGAGGGCAAATTATAGGGGGAAAAGTAGGGTTAAAAGGAAAAATGATGACAGAGGATGTAGGAGAAGTCAGGGAAATGAGGTTAGGGGATGTAGGAAAAGAGAGGGAAAGCAAGTGGATGGGTATTATGGAGAGTATGTGAAGTAGAGGAAGTAGAGAAAGTAAGGGGAAATCAGGTTAAATTTGGGTAGGACAGTGAGGAAAATATGAGAAGTCAGTTTAAGTGAGGAAGGGAAGTAAGAAGAGTGAGTTTAAGTGAGGGAAAGGAGAGGGGATGATTAGAAATGAAGATTGGTAGGCTAAGGAAAGTGAGAGATGTGGTAGGAATGTAGGGTAAGAGATATAGTAGCTAAGGAAGTGAGGAGAGGAGAAAGTAGAGGAGAAAGGAGTTGGAGTCTAAACTTTCCAAAAAAATTAAGCTTCAAAAAAATTAAGTTTCATCCATCTACAACCTGAAATATTAAATCTGGTTGAAATATTTTCAAAGAGTATACGGAAGAACCTTATAGATCATATTATAGCTGAGCCTATATCATTTTCCACCTAATTTTCGACGCATTTTATTCCCTCGTGAAAATTTTATCCGTTTTATGCCATGCATGATGGGCTTGAAGGGGCTCGATAATAATTTAAATTCATGCAGTGAACAGCAGGAGGAGATTTACGAGTCGATCAGAGTTCTTAAACTCTGTTATATGTCACACTCCACACAGAGTCACAAACTGCTGGAAGAAAGTTGGAAAAAGTATTTAATTATTCGGAATATGCAAATGCAGACATATTCAGCTTAGAAATGGGAAAAATTAAAATGAAGGGAAACTCTTAACGGGGCACCCCTTATACGTTTTATGGTGGGTAGGTTTTTATGGACATGTGCGAGAATATCACGTACGCGCTTGAAAACTGCGTGTCTTTATAGTTTTAATTAAATGTTTTTGTTTACTTTATTTAGACGGGTTTTTACACAAATAAATTTAATAACCAAGGGTGTAATTGGATGAAACATGAAACTCTTTATTTCTAAATTTTTGTTTAAAGTTTCCATTTCAACTTTTTTCTCCTCTACAATCTCCTCTTCTCACTTTCCCAGCTAACACATCCCTTACCCTACTTTCCCACCCCATTCTTCACTTTCCCTTCACTCATTTCTAATCATCTCCTACCCTTCCTCACACTTACACTCACTTTTCTTACTTCCCTTCCTTACTTGAACTGACTACCCATACTTCCCCTACTCTCCTCACCGAAATTTACCCTGATTATCCCTCACTTCCACTACTACCTCTACTTCCCATACTCCCTAAAATACCCCACCACTCGCTTTTCCTTTCTTTCACTACATCTTCCCTTATTTCTCTGACTTTTCCTACATCCTCTCGCATCATTTTCCCTTCTCCTCCTACTTTCCCTCCTACAATTTCTCCTCACTTCTCTTACTTTCCTCCCATATTTTTAGTGCACTTCGCCTACTTTTTGTCCCCTAACTTTCTCTTGCTTATCACTACTCTCCCTTACTCAAACTGACTGCCCATCCTCCTTTCTACCCTCACTCCCTCTCCCACAATTGATCTAATTTCCCCTCGCTTCGCCTACCTTCACTACTTCTATACTCCCCATGATACCCTTCCACGCCTAGGTCCTCTCATATTATTTTCCCTTTCCAACCTACTTTTCCTCCTCTAATGTCTCCTCACTTTTCTCACTTTTCTTATCTAGTTTTCCTTCACTTCCCCCACTTCTCCCTCATAATTTTCTGTCACTTATTACTACCCTCCCTTAATGGAACTGACTTCCCATACTTCTTCTCACTTCCCTTACTCCCTCCACCACAATTTACCCTGATTACCACTCACTTCTCCTACTTCCTTCACTTCTATACTCCACATGATACCCCTCCACTTGCTCTCCCTTTCTTTCCCTACACCCCCTCCCATCATTTCCTAGACTTTTTGTACATTCTCTCACACTATTTTTCCTTTTCCCCCTAATTTTGCCTACTTTTTCTCCCCTAACTTCCTCTCACTCATTACTACCCTCCTTCACTTCAACTGACTGCCCATACTTCTCCTCACATCCCATAATCTCTCTACCACAATTTTAGGGGATTCCCCCTCACTTCTCCTATTTCCTACACTTGTATACTTTCCATAATACCTCTCCACTTGCTTTCCATTTTATTTTTCCACATCGCCTGCCTTCATTTCTCTGACTTTCCCTACATCCTCTTCCATAATTTTTTCCTTTTCCCTCTACTTGTCCTCCTCTAATCACCCCTCACTTCCCTTACTTTCCTTCTCTAATTTGCCTTCTCTTCCCCTGCATTCATTCCCTAATTTTCTTCTCTAATTTTCTCTCACTCATCACTAACCTCGTTCATTCAAACTGACTGTCCATGCTTCTTCTCACTTCCCTTAGTTCCTCTACCACAATTTACTGTGAATCCCCCTCACTTTCCCCACTTTTTCCACTTGTATACTCCCAATAATACTCCTCCAATTGCTTTCCCTCTCTTTCACTACATCCCCTTCCCTCATTTCACTTTGCCTTCTCCCTCCACTTCTATACTTCCCATAATACCCCTCCAATTGCTTCTTCTTCCTTTCACTACATTCCTCCCCTTATTTCCTGGACTTCCCCTACGTCCTCTCACATTATTTTCTCTTCCGTACCTACTTTTCCTCGTCTTATTTCTTCTTACTTATCTCACTTTCCTTCCTTAGTTTTCCTTAACTTCCCCTTCTTTTCGTCCCCTAATTTCTTCTCACTTCTTACTACCCTCCCTTACTTAAGCTGACTTTCCATACTTTTCCTCACTTCCATTACTCCCTCTGCCACAAGATACCCTGACTCTCCTTCACTTGTCCTACTTCCTACACTTTAATACTCCCCATAATACCCCTCCACTGGCTTTGCCTTTTATTCCGTACATCTCCTTCCCTCATTTCCAGGACTTCCTCTACGTCTTCACCCCTAATTTTTCCTTTCCCCCATTCTTTTCTGCTCTAATTTCTCCTTACTTTCCTGACTGTTCTCTCCTAGTTTTCTCTCACTTCCGATAATTTTCCTTCACTAATTTTCTTTCACTCATCCGACTACCACTCTCATCACTTCCTTCTACTTCACCTCCTTATAAAAAAGTCTTGGAGCTATGAAACCCTGAAAAGATGCATTTTATTTAGATAGTTGAATTTTCAATTGAAAAAGATGAATTTTTAACCAAATAGTCGAATTTTCAAATAAAAAAGATACATTTTTAACAAAACAAAAAAATCAGTCGTACTTTCTTTCCTGGAGGGGAAGTATGATCAGGGGATAGGAGTATACTGAATGGTCATCGTTGGTGGGGTGAGATGTGTGGATGGGGTAGCAGGGGGTGGATAGCGAGGTAAGTAGGGGTCGGATAGTGGAAGTAAGAAATCGTGGAGGAAGTGTAGCGAGGGAAGCGGAGTGCATTGAAAAAGAAGCGTGGTCAGTAAATAGTGGAGAGGAGAGTCTGGAGAGTTGGAAGTTGTGAGTAGAGAAAGGAGAATGGTGAGTGAAGAGTAGAGAGTGCAGAGTGGAGAGACAAGTGGAGAGTGAACATGTGCAGGAGTGAGTAGAGTGGATGGTAGGAAATGGATTGGAGTAGAAGAGTGAAGATCAGAAAATGGATGAGTGGAGGAGTGAGAGTGGACTAGTGTACGTATAAGTGGAGTAGAAAGTAGAGCGTAAAGAGGGGAGAGTAGAAAGTGAAGAGTAGAGAGTGGAGAGTGGAGAGTGGAGAGTGGAGAGTGGAGAGTGGAGAG
>CAKNXH010081414.1:0-24216 GCA_932178445.1 Andricus quercusramuli
TCTGTTTGTCTGTCTCTTTGTATGTATGTTTGTCTGTCTGTTTGTCTCTCTGGTTGTCTATTTGTTTGTCTGTCTGTTTGTCTGTATGTTTGCCTGTCTGTCTGTTTATCTGTCTGTTTGGCTGTCTGTTTGTCTGTCTGTTTGTCTGTCTGTTTGTTTGTCTGTCTGTAGATTTTTAGTTTGTTAGCACGATAACTTTCAAAAGAATTAACCTATTGGATTGGGCTTCGGTACAAAACTGAAGTGTCCTAAAATAAAGGTCAAGTTCGTTAGTCAGCCATTTTGGATGGAAATTCAAAAAGTGAGCACATTTTGGAAATTCTGTTAACACTTTTTTATAATATTTGAAGATTCTATGGACGGATAATAATGGTAATCAAAAGGGCGAACAAAATATTTTTATGACTTTTCTTGATAGAAGAAAAATGACCGGAGTTATAGCAGTTACAAGATTCCAAAAAACTCTTTGGGTTGGAAATTGTAATATTTTGTTAAAAATTTAATTAGTTTGTTAAAAATTCTACTATTTTGTTACAAGTTCACCTATTTTGTTTTAAAGATAATATACTTAATTGAATATTGAACTACATTGCAGTTTTATTTATGGTTAGAGATTCAACTGTTTTGTTCGGAATGCGTTTTCTTTATTAAAAATTAATTTCGTTTCCTGAAAATTGAATTATTTTATTTTTGGCTGAGATTTGACCGTTTTTATTAGAAAATCCATCTATTACAATTTTTTTTGAGAATTCATGTTTTTGGTTGAAAATTCAACTACTTAGTTTAAAGATGAACTACTTTGTGAAAAATGTATCGTAATGGCTGAAAATTTAACTATTTCATTGAATATTCGTTTTGTGATTAAAAATTAACATTTCAATTAAAATTTTAGTTATTCCATTTGTGATTAAAGATTTATCAGTTTCGGTTGAAAATTCAACTTTTGGTTGAAAATTTATGTATTTTGTTGAAGACTTTTCTTATTTGGCGGAAAATTAAACATTTCGCTTGAAAAATGATCTTCTTGTTTAAAAGTTAGACTAATTTGTTAAAAATTAATTAATTCGGTTGAAGATTCATCTCTTTGGCTGATTTTTTTTTTACTGAAAATTCATTATTTTAGTTGAAAATTTATCTCTTTGGTTGAAAACTTAACAATCTTGTTAAACGTTGTTCTAATTAATTTTTTGACTACAAATATATTTCATTCTTCGTTCAAATTTTATTTTTCATTAGAAAATTTAACTATTTTGTTGAAAATTAATTCTTTCAATTGAAAATTTAATTATTCTATTTTTCATTGAAAAATGATCTTTTTTGAGCGTCAATTCTTTAAAAATTTATCTATTCCATTTCTGGTTGAAAATTTATCTTCTTTATTTGAAAACTAAACTATTTTGTTAAATATTCATTTTTTTTTCATCGAATTTTCCACAATTTGGTTGGAAATTCACGTGTTTTGTTTAAAAAAATTCCTTTTCATTAGAAAATTAATCGTCTTGGTTGAAAATTCATCTTCTTGATACAAAAATTCATCTTTTTGTTTGAAGATTCAAGTATATAGTTGAAAGTTAAACTTTCTTGTTGAATTTTTTTTCTCAGTGAGAGATAATTTTTTTTATTTATTTTTTTGGTTGGAAATTGTTTCTGTTTTTCGTAAAAAATTGACCACTTGGTTGAAAATTTAATTACGTGGTTGAAAATTCAACTATTTGCTTGAAAATTCAATTTTTTTGTCTGAAAATTCAACTATTTTTTTGGAAATTTAAGTATTTTTTTGGAAATTCAACTTTCTTTTGAAATGAAACGGTCTGTCGCTTGAAGTTTAATTTCTTTTTGAAAATTCGACTATTCAGTTGAAAATTCAACTACTTGGTTAAAGTTTCCACTATTTTGTTGACGATCTAATTATTTGTTTGAAAATTCAACTATTTTGTTAAAAATTTGTCCTTTTTGATAAACAATTAAACTGTTTTATTGAAAGTATGTTTGAAAATTCGACTATTTGGTTAAAAACTAAACTAGGTGGCTCAAAATTCAACTATGTTGTTAAAATTTTTTTTTTTTTTTTTTGAAATTCAAACTTTTTTTTGAAAATTCAACCATTTTGTTAAAAAGTCATATTTTTTTATCGAAAATTCAGCTGCCTTTAAAAAAAATTTTTGGTAGAAAATCCGACTATTTAGCTCAAAATGAAACGGTTTGTTTTTTGAAGTCTACTTTTTTTGTTGAAAATTTGACTATTTAATTAAAAATTCAACTACTCGGATAAAAATCCCACTATTTTGTTGAAAATCTAACTGTTTTTTTGAAAATTCAACTGTTTCGATAAAAAGTTGTCTTTTTTGATAAAAAAAATCCATCTGTTTTATGGAAAATATGTCTTTGCGATGAAAAATTTCTTTTTTTGAATTGAAAATTCAACTTTTATGGTAGGAAAGTTCTTGGTTGAAAACTCATATTTCTTGCTTGCAAATTCTACTGTATTCTACAAAATTTTTCTTTTTGGCTAGAAAATTCGACTACTTGTTTCGAAATGAAACGACTTGAGGTTTGAAGTTCAATTTAATTTTTTTAATTCTTTGCTGGAAATTCGACTAGTTTGTTGAAATTTTGATTTTCCTTTTGAAAGTGCAACTATTTTATTAAAAATTTCTCTTTTTAGTTAAAAAATTAAACTGTTTTATTGAAAGTATGTTTTTTTTTTTAGAGAAAATGCTTGTTACAGAAGATTTCTTGGTTAATAATTTAACTTTCTTCTGCAAATTTTTTTTTTTTTGCAACTATTGAAAATAACATTTTTTTAAATGAATCTCTTTGGGTGGAAAATTAATCCCTTTATTTACAAATTCACATATTTTGTTTGTCTGTTTGTATGTCTGTTTGTCTGTCTGTCTGCCTATTTGTCTGTCTGTTTGTCTGTCTGTTTGTATGTCTGTTTGTCTGTCTGTCTGTCTGTCTGTATGTATGTCTGTTTGTCTGTCTGTCTGTTTGTCTGTTTGTCTGTCTGTTTGTTTGTCTGTCTGTCTGTTTGTTTGTCTGTTTGTTTGTATGTTCGTCAGTCCGTCTGTATGTTTGTCTGTCTGTTTTTCTGTTTGTCTGTCTGTTTGTCTGTCTGTCTGTCTGTCTGTTTGTCTGTCTGTTTGTCTGTCTGTCTGTCTGTCTGTTTGTCTGTCTGTCTGTTTGTCTGTCTGTCTGTTTGTCTGATTGTCTGTCTATTTGTTTGTCTGTCTATTTGTTTGTATGTTCATCTGTCTGTCTGTATGTTTGTCTGTCTGTTTTTCTGTTTGTATGTCTGTTTGTCTGTCTGTTTGTCTGTCTGTTTGTCTGTATGTTTGTCTGTCTGTCTGTCTGTCTGTCTGTCTGTTTGTATGTTCGTCTGTCTGTCTGTATGTTTGTCTGTCTGTTTTTCTGTTTGTCTGTCTGTTTGTCTGTCTGTTTGTCTGTCTGTTTGTCTGTCTGTCTGTTTGTCTGTCTGTCTGTCTGTAATAAATTTTTTACCAATAATGAAATAATTGAATTTTCAGTTGAAAATTAATTTTGAATCGAAAATAGAATAGTTGAATTTTGAGTTAAAAAATTAATTTTCAACAGAAAAAAGACGAATTTTCAACAAAATAGGGTCATTTTAGATAAAAATTTAACTATTTGCTCTAATTTAACTTTTTTGATGGAAATTTATATTTTCCGGTGAAAAATACTACTGTTTTATAGAAATTTCACCTTTTGACTTGAAAATTTAACTGTTTGGTTGAAAATTAAGTTTTTTTTTGAAAATTAATTTTAATAAAATAATGAAATTTTCAGCAAAATGATTACATTCTTAATATAAACAGACGAATTTTTTATCGAAAAAAAGGAATTTAAAACAAAACAGCAGAATACTTTGGCCGCATAGTTGAATTTTAAATTAAAAATGATTAATTAAAAACTAAAAATGGAATATTCAATTTTTTCAATTTCTTTAGAAGTTCAAAATTCGGATTTTTTATTTTAAAAATTTTGTTATGGTAAATTAATATTCCTGATTGAGATATCGTAGAAATTTTTTAAAAAATTAAATCATTTGGTTAAGAATAAATTTTGGTAGATTGAAAGTTGAACTGTTTTTTAAACGCTTCAGTAGGTAAAATTATACTATTTCGTGGAAGATTCATTCATTTTTTTTTAAATTTCTCTTTTTTGGTGGAAAATTGATCTTCTTAGTTGAAAATTTCACTATTTGAAAAAATGAATATATATATTACTTGAAAATTCAACTTTCTTCTGAACATTTTTTCTTTTTGTTATACAAAATTTCTTTTAGTGGATTGAAGATTAATCATTTATGGTAGGAAAATTCTTGGTTGAAATTTCATATTTCTTGATTGAAAATTCAACTGACTTCTAGAATTTTTTTTGCGAGAAAATTCAACTATTATATTTGTTACAAAACAAAATTTTTTTGTGGTTGGAAGGTTAATATTTTTTTTGAAAAATTCGATCATTTGGTTGAAAATTCAAATATTTGGCTAAGACTTTAACTATTTATTGGAAAATATATTTTTTTCGCGTAAAAGTTTAACCATTCGTTTATAATTGCAACTATTTTAGGTTGAAAATTTGTTTTTTTTGGTGGAAAATACATTTTTTTGGTTAAAAATTTTACGATTCAAAAAAATTTATATCTTTTACTTGAAAATTGAACTGGCTTTTCAACATTTTTTCATCTTGGCTTGAAAATTCAACTATTTGATGAAAAATGGAACTTTTTTTGGTAGAAGTTCAATATTTTGAACTATTTTTCTACAAATGCAACTGTTTTGATTTAGTGTTAAATCTTCTTTGTTTGAAAATTCGAAAATTTGATTGAAAATTCAACTACGTTGTTAAAAATTGCATTATTTTCTGAAAAATTGAAATTTTTCTTCAAATTCGACTGTTTAGTCAAAAATTTGTCTTTTTATAACAACTTTTGTCTTGAAAATTATTTTTGTTATAAAAAATTTCCCCTTGTGGATTTAAAATTCATCGTTTATGGCACAAAAGTTCTTGGTTGAAAATTCAATTGAGTTCTAAAAAAATTGTTTCTTTTTTTGCTTGAAAATGATTCCTTTTGTTTAAAAATGCAACTATTTTATTGAAATTCATATTTCCTGATTGAAAATTAACTTCCATGTTGAATTTTGTTTCTGGTTTAAAAGTAAACTGTTTTCTAAAAAATTTTAATCGTTTAGCTTGAAAACTTAATTATTTCTTAAAACTTCCTCTATTTGGATAGAAAATTAATTATTTTTCTTGAAAATTCATCTCTTTGGTCGAGAATTGAAATATTTTCTTAAAAATTCTTTTCTTTTTAAATGGAATCCAACCGCTTGAAATTTTCTTTTTTAAATTAGTTCTTTTGAAGCAAAACATCGAACGATTCCATTTTTGGTTGAAAATAACCCTTTTTTAATTGGAAATTCAAACTATTCAATTGAAAATTTGTTCTCCTGATTGACAAATCACTTCCTTTTTGATAAAATCTTCTTTTCCGGTTTAAAATTCAACTGATTTATAAAATCAGACCGGCATTCCGAGATACCTGGGTTCGGATCCCAGCGGAGCTGGATTAATTTTTTCACAACCTATAAATAAAGATAAATATTTAAAAAATATTGATTTTAAACTATTTTCCTAAAAATTCGTCTTCCTTCGTTGAATTAAATTGTTTAATTTTTTGTAAATCGGGAGAATGTGTGCTCAAAAGGGAAGAGTTTTCCGTGTATTCGACATGCTAACGGTCTCGACGCGAAAGGGTGGAATATGCCAATAGTGTTCGTACAGTGTACTCGGATTTACTGTTGCACATGGGTCGTACATGGAGATTAAAGTTTATCCATACACGATGTACTTGAAACGGTGCCAAAACCGATTCCTGTTACTGAGAGTTACCTTATTTATCGATATTAAGTCCGTTCTACTTGTTTCAAGTGAAACCTGTTCAGAGAAGATTGAAAAAAATAGAGGAAAGATTAAAAATGTATTTTTTCCATTTAGAAAAATGTTTATTAAGTCCATTAAATGTCCCACTTACCTACTTCCCCTACTTTCCCCTCTCCAAGCCAAGCAACTCCCTCCCACACTCCACCCATCGCAATCCATCCCTTCCCCTACTACTTCCTCCTCCACTTCTCCCTCTCCTCACTTTTCCGGCTAACACTCCTCTAACCCTACTTCCCTGCACAGTCATTACTTTCCTACCCCTACTCATCTGCACTACTCTACCAACCCTCCCTTCACTTCCCTTACCGTACTACTTCCTCCACTACTTCTTTCTCTCCTCACTTCCACAGCTGAGACCTCTCCAACCCGGCTACCCTGCACATTCATTATTTTCCTCCCTCTACTCACCTGCAATACTCTACCAACCCCCCCTTCACTTCCCTCACTAGCCTCCCTCACTTCTATTCATTTCCCTGATCTACCTTCCTGATTTTCCCTCACTTCCACTAGTTACCCTTCCCTCATGTCTCCTCATTCTCTCTGAGACCCCCTACTTTCCATCCCATAAATTTACCTCACTTCTCTTACTTCTCATCCCTTTATTTTCTTTCACTTTTACCAAAATTTTGACACTTCTCCACATCCATTCTTTCATTCATCCCCAATTGCCCTTTTAGCAGCCTCCAACTCCTTCATCCACTCTTAACCCATTCCATCTTCTCTGAGGATCTTTACCACATTCTCTTGCCAGCTTCCCCAATCTCTTATTTCTTTTCCACATCCTTTCCACACATGCTCCCATGTTTTCACCTACAATTAACATTTTCTACATTTTCTGTTCTCTTTATTTTCCTTAAACATACCTTCCCTTGCCTCCTTTCTCAATCTGAATCTTACTATTCTGGTCCATTTTCTCTCTCACCATCCCTTTTCTGAACATTTTCGTACTCCTTTCTCTTTTATCATCCTATATTATTTGTTGCTTTTGATTCCTTAATCATCCCTCATCTTTGCATGAATTGTCTTTGGCTGTCTCTTCTCTCCAATTCTTATATATATATATATATATATATATATATATATATATATTCTATTGATCTCCTTCTCCTTTCTTCTACATCCTTCAAATACTTTTTCGCTAATTGCCTTCCCCTTTCCTCCCTCAATTTATCCCTTCACGCTTCTTCTGTTACTATATTTGCACATCTAAATTCAACTTTTACCTAATCCTGTGATTAAGACCACAATCCCTTCTTTATCCTTCTCCATCAACACTATATCGTTTGCGTATTCCAGTATATACCTTTTCTTCTCCTATCTTAACTCTTGCCCATTCCTTTCTCTTCATTTCTTCCTCTAAGTCTGAGATTAATATATTGAATGAAAGTGGGCTCAGAGGACATCCTTGCCTTCTTGATCTCACTAACCAAAAGCTATCTTCTACTTTCCCTCCTATCTTCATGCTCTTTTTTGTCTCTATAAAAATGTCCGATCCTCCCTTTATTAGGACCCCTTGCATCCCCGTTTTCACAATAATGCTTCCTATCTCGACTTGGTCCAAGGAGACAAAAGCCGCCTTCAAGTCCACACCCTCCCATAATTCCCCCCATTTCCCCTCGCTTCCCCTACTTCCCGTCCCATAATTTTTCCTCACTTTTCTTATGTACATTTCCTTCATTTTCTATCGATCCCCTTCGTTTCCTCTTCTGATTTTCCCTATTTTCTGTACTTCCCCTTCTCTTTTTTCCCCAGATAACACTCACTTTCCCCTAGTCCATTCCCCAGTCATCGCTTACTCGCCCCTACTCACGCGCACTCTCATTAGCCTCCAGCACTTCCAATAATTTTCCCTATTTCCCCTCACTTCCCATCACTTCCCATCACTTCTCCTACTCCCATGCCACTCATTTCTCCTTTATCCTTTCAGTCTCTCTCAGAATTTCCGATCCTCTTTTCATTAGGCCCTCTTGCATCTCCGTTATCACAATAACACTTTCTATCTCGAATCGGTCCAAGAAGTCAAACGCCACCTTCAAGTCCACTCCTTACCCTCCCATAATTTCCCCTCGTTTCCTCTCACTTCCTCTTCTTCCCGTTCCATAATTTTTCCCTACTTCTCTTACGTACCTTCCCTTTATTTTCTCTCAATTCCCTTCTTTTCCTCTTCTGATTTTCCCTATTTTCTGTACTTCCCCTTCTTTCTTTTCCCCAGATAACACTCCCTTTCCCTTAGTTCATTCCCCAGTCATCACTTACTCTCTCCCACTCACGCACACTCTCATTAGCCTCCAGCACTTCCAATTCTTTCCCCTACTTCCCCTAACTTCCCCTACTCCTACCCCACTCTTTTCTCCTAACCCCAGTTCCCCTTACAACCCTTACCTCCTCTCCCCTTATTTACTATCACTTCCATTGAAAGCAAAATTTCAAAAATAGTAAGAAAAGTTACATCTTCCTTTTACATCCGTCACTTTCCTTTTCCTACTCACCGCACTACCCTTTCAGCCCTTCCGTTACTCTCCTCACTAGCCTCCTGCACTTACAATGATTGCCCCTGCTCGCCCTTCCTAAGTTCCCCTCACTTCCACTACTTATTCTGCCCTTAGTTTCCCTCACTTCCCCCTAATTCCCGTCCCATAATTTTTCTTCACTTCTATTCCTTCCCTTCACTCCCCTACTTTCCCTCACCTCATTTTTCAACATCTTTCCCATCTTCATTACTCCCCCTTCTCTTATTTCCCCAGATAACACTTCCCTTCTTCTACTTCCCTTTACAATAGTCCCCTGCCTTTCCCTACTCACCCGCACTACCGTTCCAGCCTTCCCTTCACTTTTCTCAGTAGCTTCCTGCATTTACAATGATTACCACTTCTCGCCCTTTCAAATTTATCCTCACTTTCACTACTTATTCTGCCCTCATTTCCCCTCATTTCTCCTTAATTGCCCTAATTCCTGTCCCATAATTTTTCCTTACTTCTATTTCTTCCCCTCGCTCCCCTACTTTCTCTTCAATCATTTTTTACATCTTCCCTATCTTCCCTACTTTCCCTTCCCTTATTCTTGCAGATAACACTCCCCTTCCCCTATTTCCCTTCACAACCGTCACTTTCCTTTCCCTACTCACCCGCACTACCCTTCTAGCCTTCCCTTCACTTCCCTCACTAACCTCCTGCACTTACAATGATTTCCCCTACTTGCCCTCTCAAATTTATCCTCACTTTCACTACTTATTCTGCCCTCATTTCCCCTCGTTTCTCCTTAATTCCTCTAGTTTCTGTCCCATAATTTTTTCTCACTTCTATTTCTTCTCCTCGCTCCCCTTATTTTCCCTCCCCACATTTTCCCTGATAACACTCCTCTACCCCTAGTTCCATCCCCCAGAGGTCACTTTCCCTTCTAAGCGAATTAGTAAAAAACTAACTAAACTAATTAGTAAAAAACTCCGCATTAATAAACATGATTACTGAAAAAATTTGTAAACGACATAGTACTATTTTAATTGACAATTTTCTATTAATTTAAATTTAGAAAGACGGCTGATTTTCGAAAGATACGAAACTCAATATCCGTCGAAGTTTAATCAATATTCTCAGCCTTATTTTGTCTTTTCGAAGGTAAGCTTGACGTCTGTCGAAAGCTGTAGTCTTCAAAATGTAACAACTTAATGAAGACTGCTCGTATTTCTCTGGCTTTGTATCAGAGGAGAACAGGGTATTGGTTTTCCTGAAGAAACTCCCGAAAGCTGTTCTAGCTATTATTTATTTAGGTCTCGAAAAACAAGCGGATATTTGTTGGATGAACCAATTTTTATTGATTTTGGTCCCAGACTTTTTATTTCATAGAAAAAGATGTGAAAAGTTTGCTCGAACAAAATTGAAATCCTAATTTACTTTCTGTATCAGAGTGGTTGAAAGCATCCAACCTCAATCAATATAAAAAAAATTGATCCTCTGCCAACTATCTATTCGCGCTTCCATTCCTGAATGAAAAACCGTTTCAGCATTTACACCTCACTGATTCAAGGACACAATTGTAAAATCTCAATATTTAATTATATAAAATTAGTATAAGTTAGACATTTACATAATAAAATAATAATTTTATCATAATTTTTTTTAATAGCAATACACGAAAACCAAGACAAAAGGTAAAGACTGAAATAGATATAGGGAAATTAGGAATCTCTGTCAACTCAGGGAACTCAGGAAACTCTGGTAACACTGGTAACTCTGGTAACTCAGGGAACTCAGGGAACTCAGGGAACTCGAGGAACTCAGGGAACTCAGGAAACTCTGGTAACTCAGAGAACTCAGGGAACTCAGGGAACTCAGGGAACTCAGGAAACTGAGAAAACTCAAGGCGCTCAGTTAACTTAGGGAACTCAGGAAACTGGAGAAACTTAAGGAACTCAAGTAACTTCAGGGTGGTAACTCAGGGAATTCAGGAAACTCGAGGAACTCAAGGCACTTGAGTAACTCATGGAACTCAGGAGGCAAGAACCCTCACAGTTTCATTTAGTTGTCCGTCCTTTCGTTCGTCGTACTCAGGGAACTCAAGTCACTCATAGGACTCAGGGAACTCAAGGAACTCAGAGAACTCAGAGAACTCAAGGAACTCAGAGAACTCCAGGAGCTCAGGGAACTAAACGGATTGCGTGAACTCAGGGAACTGAAAGAACTCAACAAACTCGGGGAACTCAGGAAACTCGAAAAACTCAAGGAACTCAGGGAACTCAGGGAACTCAGGGAACTGAGGGAGTTCAGGGAATGCACAATGACCAAGAGAGAATATAAAGACTGAAATAGATACACTGCTTGATTTTTCATTTATATTCAATTCAATTTTTAGGGTTTCGTATTCTAGGGAAAAACCCTTATAGTTTTGTTCAGTTGTCTGTCCGTTCGTTCGTCGTACTCAGGGAACTCAAGTAACTCATGGGACTCAGGGTACTCAAGGAACTCACAGAACTCAGAGAACTCAAGGAACTTAGAGAACTGCGGGATCTTAGGAAACTCAGGGAACTCAAGGAACTCAGGAAACGTAGAAAGCTCAGGGAACTCAGGGATCTGAGAAATCTCTGGGAACTCAGGGAACACCAGAAATTCAAAGAACTACGGAAACTCAGAGAACTCAGGAAACTCTCTGGGAACTCTGACAACTCAGGAATCCTCATAGTTTCGTTAAGTTGTCAAGAAACCCAAGTAATTCGGGGAACTCAGGGAACTCAGGAAATTCAGGGAATGTACGAAAACTAAAAAAGAAGATAAAAGCTAAAATAATTATACCGTTTCGTTTTTTTTCTATTCAATTTTACTTTGAGAGTTTCGTAACCGAAGGCAAAAACCCTTATAGTTTTCTTCAGTTGTCCGTTTCTTTGTCCGTCGTAGTCAAGGAGCTCAAGTAGCTCAGAGAACTCGGAGAACTCAAGGAACTCAGAGAACTCCGGGAGCTTAGGGAACTAGAAGAAGTGCGGGAATTGAGAGAAATTAATAGAACTCAAGGAACTCAGGAAACTCAGGGAACTCAGGGATCTCAGGGAGGTCAGGGAACTCAGAGAATACCGAAAATTCAAAGAACTCCGGAAACTCAGAGAACTCTCTGGGAAATATGGAAACCCAGAGAACTTCCGAAACCCAGGGAACTGCAAGAACTCTGAAAACTCAGGAAACTCAGTGAAATCGGGAAATTCAAGAAAATCAGGGAACTCCGGTAACTTAGAGAACTCAGGAAACTCAAGAGAACTCTAGGAAATCAAACAACTCATGGAACTCTGGGAACTCGAAAGAACTCAAGGAAATCAAGGAACTCACGGAACTCAGGGAACTCAAGAGAACTCAAGGAAATCAAGAACTCATGGAACTCACGGAACTTAAGGAACACAGAAAACTCAAAGAATTTCGGGAACTCTGTTGCTGAGAGAATTTTTTTCTCGACTAAATTTCAGTAGAATAATAACACAGCCACACAAAAAAATCGTTTTTCGGGCCTGGAGGTCAGACCATGTTGACTATATGTTTTTTGAGTCGCTGAATCCGAATCCAAGGTCCAAAAAACCACAGCACGTCAGGGTTCTGACATAACCTCATAAAACCTCACAAAATTTTATTTTTTGAAGTCTGGGGGTCAGACTATGTTTATTATATGTTTTTGGGGTCGCTGAATCCGAAATCCGAATCCGAGGTCCAAAAACTACAGCACGTCAGGGTTCTGACATAACCTCATAAAAACTCACAAAATTTTATTTTTTCAAGTCTGGGGGTCAGATCATGTTTATTATTTGTTTTTGGGGTCGCTGAATCCGAATCCGAGGTCCAAAAACTACAGCACGTCAGGGTTCTGATATAACCTCATAAAACCTCAACAAAATTTTATTTTTTCAAGCCTGGGGGTTAGACCATGTTTATTATACGTTTTTGGGGTCGCTGAATCCGAATCTGAGGTCCAAAAAACCCCAGTCAGTCAGGGATTTGACACAACCTCAAAATACCTCATAAAACTGTTTTTCCGAGTCCGGGGGTTAGACAATGTTTACTATATGTTTTTGGGGTCGCTGGATCCAAATCCTTGGTCCGAGAAATGTACTAAGAAGTGATGCATATTCTTTTGAGGGGATAAGGGTTGTAGTGGAAGGTAGAGTATGAGGGGTAGAGAGGGAGGAGTAGGAATAAGGGAGGCGTAGGGTAAAGTTAGAGTTACAAAAGAGGACAGGCTGGTAAAATGGTATATAGGAATTTGGGTATTGGAGAAAAAGATAAATTATCATACAGGTAAGAGCGACACGCACAAATCTAAGCAGATTAAGGACGTAGGAATAATTTGCATGAGGGAAAGAAGGACCAATTTATCAGAGTTGTGAAGTTTTTAATGACTGTGTTAAAGGAATTGCATTAGGAGGTGCGAAAAATGTACTAAAAGGTGCTAGATATTCTCTTGACGTAGTGTATAAACTGAAAGGGAATAAACTAAAAGAATGTTAAGGATATAGGGTTGAGTGACGTGAGGAAAATAAGGGCGAATGCATGAGAGTGGGAAAGTTTGTAATAGATGGGGTGAGAGAATTGCTTGAGGGGGTGTGTGAGATGTGCGGGATATTCTTTTGAGAGAGATGAGATTTTAGTGTGGGAGGGCGTAATGGATGGTAGGAATGGATGAGAGTAGGTTGTAGGAAGGGTATCTAAAGAGGAGGGGATGGGAAAGAAGGTATAGGAACATACGGGTTGAACAAGAACAGAGGTTAAGACAGGCAAGGACGGAAGCTATACAATGGAGGTTGATTAGTGAGATTTGAGAGGTTACTAAGTTATGGATAGGATATAGGAGCGGAAGTTGGAACATAAACATAGAGCTTAAGGAGAGAGAGAGAGAAAGGGCGTTCGACGGAGGGGACGGGGAGTAATGTTAGTAGTGAAGAATGAGAAAGAAAGAGAGCGTGAGAGGAAGAGGTGAAGGAAAGATGAGAGTGGGCAAGTTTTTAATGGTTGGGGCGAGGAGGTGCGAGAGATGTACTAAATTGTGCAGGGTATTCTTTCGAGGAAATGAGGGTTATAGTGAAGATTGGCGTGGGAAGTGGAAGGTTGAAAGAGAAGTAGGATGTATCAATAATACTATAGTAACTGATAAGATAAGACAGTCGAGGTCGATGTGGTTAGATCGGAGTGTGGGTAGGGTATTACAGTTGAGCTACGTAAGAGCGAGAAAGAGAGAGGGAGAGGAAGAGGGAGAGGGAGAAAGAGAGAGAGAGAGAGAGAGAGACGGTAGGACGGAAGTAGGGAACGGATCAGATGAAGTGAGATAATATGTTGAGAGTGTAAGTTTCAAGAGAGGAGTAGGTTACAGGTAGGGTATAGAAGAGGGCGGAGCGGGAACAGGTGGTGATATAGGAATATAGAACTTGATGAGAGAAAGGTGATAATTGAAGCGAGGTATGAGAAGAAGGTTAAGGTGGTAGGGTGGAGTGGTACGAGGAAGAGAGAGGCGGAAGAATCAGAGTAAAGAAGGATGAGTATGCAGAAGGATGATAGTGCAAAAGGATGAAAAGTGCAAAAGAACGAGAGTGCAAAAGGATGAGATTGGAGAAGGATGCGCGTGCAGAAGGATGATAGTGCAAAAGGGTGAGAAGTGCAAAAGAACGAGAGTGCAAAAGGATGAGATTGGAGAAGGATGAGTATGCAGAATGATAAGAGTGCAGGGCGACGAGAGTGCAAGATGATGAGTGTGCAGAAGGCTAAAAGTGCAGTGGGATGTGAGTGCAGGGAATGAGAGTGCAGGGGGATGAGAGGACAGGAGGATGAAAGTGCAGGGGAATAAAAGTGCAGGGGGATGAAAGTGCAGGGGATGAGAGTGCAGGATGAGAGTGCAGGATAAGAGTGCAGGATGAGAGTGCAGGATGAGAGTGCAGGATGAGAGTGCAGGGGAAAACTCAAAAGAATCTGATGAAAAATGAAACCGAACCTGTATACTGGGCATGTTATGACGTGTCGGCTATCTCTGAAATTGTCGCAATCTCTCTTTATGGAATCAAGTCATTCACGATAAGATTAAGTTTCGTGTGCGGAGATCGCATCGTAGTAACGCGGAAGATTTTCACCTTTGTCAACGTGTCTGTTCCAGAGCAACTCACGAGAAAAAGTCTTGCGACGATGGATACAAGAATTCCTTCCGCCACTAAAGGAGACAAGTTGAATTCGGAGGACGCTTCCGCGGCGGATAAAGTTCGACAGCACGACGTGGATGGATGGTTATTCAGAAAGCCAAAGTAAGTACGTGCCAAAGCATTTCTCGCACTGGAATAATACAACGCTATTTCGAACGGCGTCGTATGTACATTCACATTTCGCCTTGTATCGGTGGATCTAGAGTTTCCAAGGTGCTTCAAATATATACTTTTCGTGATAAAAAAAAAAAGTTGTTCTTCTCTGTGATGCCGGAAATAAAGTGGAGAAATTTATAAACACTTTTCGCCACTCTAGAGAATGTCAAATTTGATATTTTTCAATTTCAGAACTAATAACTATAATAATAGAGGATTTAATTTTGCACTTTAGATGAAAATTAATGAATTTTAAAAAGAGTGATGCAAAATTTGAAAATAATTAATTTTTATTAAATCAAGTTTCAAGATCTTAATTTAAGAATACTTCAGTTTTGAACGAACCCGGGAATTGTTAAATTTTCAAAGCTTCAAGTTTGCGTTCATTAATTTTGAAAGTTTTCAATTAAAAATTGTGTTTGCAACCACAATTATTTTTTTGAATTACAAACGTAAAAAACGATAAAGTTCATTCAATTGAAAATACAAATTTTTTCAAAATTAAATTTTAACGATGTCATTAAAAGTGTGTTATAAAAAGAGAGTAAACTCAATTAGTTTTTTTACAAAATAAATTTTTTAATTGAAAAGGTAACCATTTCATTTTTGGTAAAAGCTTGCTATTTTTTAGTTAAAAATTAATATATTTCGTCGAAAATTCGTCTCTTTCGGTAGAGAATTATTATTATTCTCCTGCGAATGTTTACGTTTTTGGTTGAGAATTCAAAAATTTGGTAGAAAATAAATCACATTTATAGAAAATTAGAAAATTTGTTAAAATGTCACTTTCGGTTTGAAATTGAAACTTTTTTATTAAAAAATTCGTCTTTTTGGGATGAAAATTAATTTTTCAATTGAAAATTTAACTATTCCATTTTTAGACGATATTTCACCTTTTTTATTTAAAAATTCAACTACTGGGTTGAACTACTTTGTTATACATTTTTTTCCTGTTTAAAGAATTTTGGTTTAAATTTATGTATTCTGTTAATAATTAATTAATTTGACAGAATGATATTTTTTTTGAAGACAATTTAACTATTTTATTTCTGGTGAAAATATCATGTATCATGTTTAGAATTCTTTCTTTTGGTAGAAAAATAACTTTTCAATTTAAAAGGTTACTTCCATTTTTATTTTGAGCCTTCTTAGTTCAAAATTTAACTATTTGTTCGAAAATCAATCTACTTTTTTGAAAATTTGAAAAAATGTTTTTAAAGAAATATATTTCAATATCAAAATTTGAAAGGAAAAAATCATAATTCCATTAATAAAGAAAAAAAATACTAATAAAAATATTATATTAATACATTTATTTATTAAATTTAAATCTTAAATTTTTCTTCAAATTTCTTAAAATTCATTATCCTTTGTTTTTGTATGAAAAGTTAACTGTTTTATTGAAAACTCATCTTTTGGTTGAGGATTCGGCTATTTTATTGAAAATACTTGTTTCTCAGTTTCAAATTTATTTTTTAACTAGATATCTATCTATTAATGTTAAAACTTCATTATTTTAGTCGAAAATTAATTTTTTGTTCAAAAATTAATTTTTTGACTGGAAATTTACCTATTTCTTTTTTTTGAAAAACGTATCGTTTTTATTCAGAAATGCTACTACTCAGTAAAAAATCTATCTTCTTTCTTTGAAAATTTAACTATTTCTTTAATTAGTTTTCTTTTTTTTCAAAAATTAAAATATTTTGGTAAAGAATCATTGGTTTTTGGTTACAAATTTATTTCTAACGGAAATTTGACTATTCCAGTTGAAGATTTGTCGATAAATTAAAAATTCCACTATCTTATTCAATATTCATATCTTCTGGTGAAAAAATAATTTTTCTATTTGAAGACGTAACTATTCCATTTTTAGAAGTTCGGTTTTTGTCACTAAAAATTAATTTTTTAACTAAGAAATACTTTGTTAAAATATAAATGTAAATTGTTGAAAACTTATCTATTTTCGGCAGAAAATTTATCTTCTTTCTTGAAAATTCATGTTTTTTGGGTCAAAATTGAACTAATTTTGTAAGAAGTGTAACTATTTTGTTAAAAATTGTTTTTATTGTTGAAGATTCAATTATTTTGGTGAAAAATTGTTTTTTGGTTCAACATTTTTTTTAACAAAAAATTTAACTATTTCAGTTGAAGATTCATCAATAAATTAAAACCTAAACTATTTTGTTTAAATTTTCTCATTTATTAATTTTTTCATTGAAAAGATAACTGTTCCATTTTGGTTGAAAATTCATTTTTTTTTTTAGTTAAAAATACAACTATTTGTTTGAAAATAATTCTGAATTGTGGAAAGTTAAACAATTTTGTTAGAAAGTTTAGTTTTCAGTAAATATCTTAAAAAGTATATTCTTTGTTAAAAATATACTTTTTTGTTGAAAAGTTAACTGTTTTCTTGTGAATTAATTTTTTTTATTGAAAATTTATATATTTTTTTTACAGAAGTTTTGTTTGTTAGTGCAAAATTTTTTTTTCACCTGAAAGTTGAACTATTTATATTAAAAATTCATAAACAAAAAGGTTCCATTTTCTGAAAAGATTCCATTTTTTGTTAAGAATGTATCGTTCCCAGTTAAAAATTTAACTATTTGATTGGGAATTAATTTTGTCGTTGAAAATTCATTGTTGAAATTTTTCAACTCATGATTCTAGTTGAAAAATTGGGTTTCTAGCGAGAAATAATTTTTAAAATAAAAAGGTTCCATTTTTCAAAAGGATTGCATTTTTTTTTAATCAAAAATTGATCGTTTTCAGTTGCAAATTTCACACTTTGATTGAAAATTAGTTTTGTTGTTGAAACTTGAACTAATTTTGTAGAAAATGTGATAATTTTTTTTTAATTTCTTTTTTTTTGTTTGGAAGTGAAATATTTTCGTGAAAAATCAATTATTTAACTAAAAATATAACTATTTCATTTTTGGTGGGAATTTTTCATACATAGTTTAAAAATCATGTATTTTGTTAAAAATTGTTATTTTTTCTGGAAGAATTGATCTTCTTGCTTGAAAATTAATCTTTTCAGTTAAAACTTGAACTATTTTTGTGAAAAATTTGACTATTTTGTTGAACCTTCTTTTTTTAAATTTATCTATTTGGGCGAAAAATAGTTGCTTTGTTAAAAACTCGGCTTTTTTTTTGTAGAAAATAATTTTCTGATTGGAAGGATAACTATTCAATTTTTGTTTGAAAATTTACTTCGTTAAAAATTCAAAGTTTTCGTTAAAATTGTAACTTCTTGGTTGAAAATTCAACTCTTTGGTTGAAAATTAATTTATTTTGTTAAAAATTTAACAATTTTCCTGGTTAAGAAATTTGCATTAGTCTTGCTGAAGTGGAGTAATCCACCATAATTTTGTGTAATCCATAGTAAGCCTATAAAAATTAAATAAAAATTAAATAAAGCCTATGAAAGAAAATTGGATTTCTTGTCAGAATTTTTTTATTTTTTTTTTAAATTGACTTTTTTTTACTGGAAACTTATTTGTTCATTTATGGTTGAAAATTGATCGTTCTCAGTTGAAAATTAAACTATCTGGTCGTAAATTTATGTTTTTTGTTGAAAATTCATATCATTAGTCGAATATTCCAATATTTTGTTGAAACATCTTTTTTTGTTGTTGAAAAATAATCTCTTCGAAGAAAGAATTGAACTATTACATATTTTTGTTGGGAAATTATCATTTTGAGTTGAAAATTCAACAGAATATAGAACTTGATGAGAGGGAGGTGGTAATTGAAGCGAGGTAGGAGAAGAAGGTTAAGGTGGTAGGGTGGAGTGGTACGAGGAAGAGAGTGGTGGAAGAATGAGAGTAAAGCAGGATGAGTGTGCAGAAGGATGATAGTGCAAAAGGATGAGAAGTGCAAAAGAATGAGAGTGCAAAAGGATGAGATTGGAGAAGGATGAGTATGCAGAAGGATAAGAGTGCAGTGGGATGTGAGTGCAAGGAAGGAGAGTTCAGGAGGATGAGAGTGCAGGATGATGGAAGTGCAGGGGGCAAGAGTGCAGGGGACAAGAGTGCAGGATGAGAGTGCAGGATGAGAGTGAAGGATGAGAGTGAAGGATGAGAGTGCAGGATGAAAGTGCAGGGGGATGAGACTGCAGGATGAGAGTGCAGAGAAAAAAACAGAAGAATCTGATGAAAAATGAAATCGGCAGTCGGTTGAGAATGCATCCATTTTGTTACACATTGATGTTTTCAGTTAAAGATGCATCTCTCTGGCTGAAAATTAAAAAAAAATTTCGTTTCAAATTTATTTTTGAACTAAAAATTCAACTATTGCATTTTTGGTTAAACATTCCACTATTTGATTGAAGGATACCTAAATTTTGGCTTAAAACTTCTTTTTTTTTTGTTTTAAATGATTTCTAATAATTATTATTTTTTAAAAAATCCTGTAATAAAATTTAATTTCTAAATATAAAATTATCAGAAATATTAACAATTTCGAAATTGAATTTTTATAACAATTAATCAAATATGAATTTGAATTACTAAAAATTTAAAGTTTTTCTAATTCAAAATACAACCGTTTGGTTCAAAACTAATCTGTTATTGTATCTGGTTCAACTGTTCCGTTGAAAATTCAACTTTTTTTGTTTAGTTTAACAGTTTTTATCTTCAAAATGATTTTTTTTCTGTTCAAATATCAATTTACATTTGTCGTTGAGAATTTAATGTTTGTGATTCAAAATTGAACTACTTGGTTGAATACTGAACACCTTTGTTAAAAATTCATTTTTTTGTGTTGGAAATTCTTTTTTTTTTTGTTAAAAATGTATCCTTTTTATTTAAAAATTCAATTATTTGGTTAAAAATTTATCTTTTTCAATTGAAAATTCAACTATTTGATTGAAATGCATTTTTCAGGGCTTCATAGATCCGGGACTTTTTTATAAGGAGGCGAAGTAAGAGGAAGCGATAGGAGTGGTAGTAGGATAAGTGAGAGAAAGTTAGTGAAGAAAAATTAGGGGAAGTGAGAGAAGACTAGGAGAGGAAAGTAAGGGAAGTGGAAAGAAATTGAGGAGAAAAAGTAGGGAGGGAAAGGAAAATAATGTGAGAGGACGTAGGGGAAGTCCTGGAAATGAGGGGAGGGAATGTAGGTTAAGGAAGGGAAAGCCAGTGGCGGGGTGTTATGGGGAGTATAGAAGTGGAGAAAGTAGGAAAAGTGAGGGGCAATTAAGGTATATTGTGGTAGAGGAAGTGAGGGAAGTAAGGAGAAGTTTGGGAAGTCAGTTTAAGTGAAAGAGAGTATAAATGTGAGAAAATACGGGGACAAAAAGTAGGGGAAGTGATGGAAAACTAGAAGCGGGAGGTGAGGGAAGTGAGGAGAAATTAGAGGAGGAAAAGTACGTTGGAAAGAGAAAATAATGTGAGAGAACGTAGGGGAAGTCCTGGAAATGAGGGGAGGGGATGTGCGAAGAGGAAGAGAAAGCAAGTGGAAGGATATTATGGTGAGTGTAGAAGTGGGGGATGTAGGAGAAGTGAGGGGAGTCACGGTTAATTGTGGTGGAGAGAATAATGAAAGTAAGAAGAAGTATGGGCAGTCAGTTTAAGTAAGGGAGAGTAGTGATTAGTGAGAGAAAATTATGGAAGAAAGAATAGGGGAAGAGAAGGAAAACTAGGGGAGGAAAGTAAGGAAAGTGAGGGCAAATTATAGGGGGAAAAGTAGGGTTAAAAGGAAAAATGATGACAGAGGATGTAGGAGAAGTCAGGGAAATGAGGTTCGGGGATGTAGGAAAAGAGAGGGATAGCAAGTGGATGGGTATTATGGAGAGTATGTGAAGTAGAGGAAGTAGAGAAAGTAAGGGGAAATCAGGTTAAATTTGGGTAGGACAGTGAGGAAAATATGAGAAGTCAGTTTAAGTGAGGAAGGGAAGTAAGAAGAGTGAGTTTAAGTGAGGGAAAGGAGAGGGGATGATTAGAAATGAAGATTGGTAGGCTAAGGAAAGTGAGAGATGTGGTAGGAATGTAGGGTAAGAGATATAGTAGCTAAGGAAGTGAGGAGAGGAGAAAGTAGAGGAGAAAGGAGTTGGAGTCTAAACTTTCCAAAAAAATTAAGCAATAAAGAGTTTCATTTCATCCATCTACAACCTGAAATATTAAATCTGGTTGAAATATTTTCAAAGAGTATACGGAAGAACCTTATAGATCATATTATAGCTGAGCCTATATCATTTTCCACCTAATTTTCGACGCATTTTATTCCCTCGTGAAAATTTTATCCGTTTTATGCCATGCATGATGGGCTTGAAGGGGCTCGATAATAATTTAAATTCATGCAGTGAACAGCAGGAGGAGATTTACGAGTCGATCAGAGTTCTTAAACTCTGTTATATGTCACACTCCACACAGAGTCACAAACTGCTGGAAGAAAGTTAGAAAAAGTATTTAATTATTCGGAATATGCAAATGCAGACCTATTCAGCTTAGAAATGGGAAAAATTAAAATGAAAGGAAACTCTTAACGGGGCACCCCTTATACGTTTTATGGTGGGTAGGTTTTTATGGACATGTGCGAGAATATCACGTACGCGCTTGAAAACTGCGTGTCTTTATAGTTTTAATTAAATGTTTTTGTTTACTTTATTTAGACGGGGTTTTACACAAATAAATTTAATAACCAAGGGTGTAATTGGATGAAAAATGAAACTCTTTATTTCTAAATTTTTGTTTAAAGTTTCCATTTCAACTTTTTTCTCCTCTACAATCTCCTCTTCTCACTTTCCCAGCTAACACATCCCTTACCCTACTTTCCCACCCCATTCTTCACTTTCCCTTCACTCATTTCTAATCATCTCCTACCCTTCCTCACACTTACACTCACTTTTCTTACTTCCCTTCCTTACTTGAACTGACTTCCCATACTTCCCCTACTCTCCTCACCGAAATTTACCCTGATTATCCCTCACTTCCACTACTACCTCTACTTCCCATACTCCCTAAAATACCCCACCACTCGCTTTTCCTTTCTTTCACTACATCTTCCCTTATTTCTCTGACTTTTCCTACATCCTCTCGCATCATTTTCCCTTCTCCTCCTACTTTCCCTCCTACAATTTCTCCTCACTTCTCTTACTTTCCTCCCATATTTTTAGTGCACTTCGCCTACTTTTTGTCCCCTAACTTTCTCTTGCTTATCACTACTCTCCCTTACTCAAACTGACTGCCCATCCTCCTTTCTACCCTCACTCCCTCTCCCACAATTGATCTAATTTCCCCTCGCTTCGCCTACCTTCACTACTTCTATACTCCCCATGATACCCTTCCACGCCTAGGTCCTCTCATATTATTTTCCCTTTCCAACCTACTTTTCCTCCTCTAATGTCTCCTCACTTTTCTCACTTTTCTTATCTAGTTTTCCTTCACTTCCCCCACTTCTCCCTCATAATTTTCTGTCACTTATTACTACCCTCCCTTAATGGAACTGACTTCCCATACTTCTTCTCACTTCCCTTACTCCCTCCACCACAATTTACCCTGATTACCACTCACTTCTCCTACTTCCTTCACTTCTATACTCCACATGATACCCCTCCACTTGCTCTCCCTTTCTTTCCCTACACCCCCTCCCATCATTTCCTAGACTTTTTGTACATTCTCTCACACTATTTTTCCTTTTCCCCCTAATTTTGCCTACTTTTTCTCCCCTAACTTCCTCTCACTCATTACTACCCTCCTTCACTTCAACTGACTGCCCATACTTCTCCTCACATCCCATAATCTCTCTACCACAATTTTAGGGGATTCCCCCTCACTTCTCCTATTTCCTACACTTGTATACTTTCCATAATACCTCTCCACTTGCTTTCCATTTTATTTTTCCACATCCCCTGCCTTCATTTCTCTGACTTTCCCTACATCCTCTTCCATAATTTTTTCCTTTTCCCTCTACTTGTCCTCCTCTAATCACCCCTCACTTCCCTTACTTTCCTTCTCTAATTTGCCTTCTCTTCCCCTGCATTCATTCCCTAATTTTCTTCTCTAATTTTCTCTCACTCATCACTAACCTCGTTCATTCAAACTGACTGTCCATGCTTCTTCTCACTTCCCTTAGTTCCTCTACCACAATTTACTGTGAATCCCCCTCACTTTCCCCACTTTTTCCACTTGTATACTCCCAATAATACTCCTCCAATTGCTTTCCCTCTCTTTCACTACATCCCCTTCCCTCATTTCACTTTGCCTTCTCCCTCCACTTCTATACTTCCCATAATACCCCTCCAATTGCTTCTTCTTCCTTTCACTACATTCCTCCCCTTATTTCCTGGACTTCCCCTACGTCCTCTCACATTATTTTCTCTTCCGTACCTACTTTTCCTCGTCTTATTTCTTCTTACTTATCTCACTTTCCTTCCTTAGTTTTCCTTAACTTCCCCTTCTTTTCGTCCCCTAATTTCTTCTCACTTCTTACTACCCTCCCTTACTTAAGCTGACTTTCCATACTTTTCCTCACTTCCATTACTCCCTCTGCCACAAGATACCCTGACTCTCCTTCACTTGTCCTACTTCCTACACTTTAATACTCCCCATAATACCCCTCCACTGGCTTTGCCTTTTATTCCGTACATCTCCTTCCCTCATTTCCAGGACTTCCTCTACGTCTTCACCCCTAATTTTTCCTTTCCCCCATTCTTTTCTGCTCTAATTTCTCCTTACTTTCCTGACTGTTCTCTCCTAGTTTTCTCTCACTTCCGATAATTTTCCTTCACTAATTTTCTTTCACTCATCCGACTACCACTCTCATCACTTCCTTCTACTTCACCTCCTTATAAAAAAGTCTTGGAGCTATGAAACCCTGAAAAGATGCATTTTATTTAGATAGTTGAATTTTCAATTGAAAAAGATGAATTTTTAACCAAATAGTCGAATTTTCAAATAAAAAAGATACATTTTTAACAAAACAAAAAAATCAGTCGTACTTTCTTTCCTGGAGGGGAAGTATGATCAGGGGATAGGAGTATACTGAATGGTCATCGTTGGTGGGGTGAGATGTGTGGATGGGGTAGCAGGGGGTGGATAGCGAGGTAAGTAGGGGTCGGATAGTGGAAGTAAGAAATCGTGGAGGAAGTGTAGCGAGGGAAGCGGAGTGCATTGAAAAAGAAGCGTGGTCAGTAAATAGTGGAGAGGAGAGTCTGGAGAGTTGGAAGTTGTGAGTAGAGAAAGGAGAATGGTGAGTGAAGAGTAGAGAGTGCAGAGTGGAGAGACAAGTGGAGAGTGAACATGTGCAGGAGTGAGTAGAGTGGATGGTAGGAAATGGATTGGAGTAGAAGAGTGAAGATCAGAAAATGGATGAGTGGAGGAGTGAGAGTGGACTAGTGTACGTATAAGTGGAGTAGAAAGTAGAGCGTAAAGAGGGGAGAGTAGAAAGTGAAGAGTAGAGAGTGGAGAGTGGAGAGTGGAGAGTGGAGAGTGGAGAGTGGAGAG
>CAKNXH010081415.1:0-23056 GCA_932178445.1 Andricus quercusramuli
ACTGTTCGGGAATTTTATTATTTGTGAATTTTCTAGTTCGGATATTTTAAAATTTAGCAATTTTCTGCCGTGAATGTTATATTTCGGGAATTTTATAATTTGGGAATTTTACAGTGTCAAGAATTTTTCAATTCGGGAATTTTATTATTTGGGAATTTTATTATTTGGCAATTTTTTAATTTGGGAATTTTATTATTCTGAATTTTTCATGTTCGGTAATATTATAAACTGTTCGGGAATTTTATTATTTGGGAATTTTTCAATTTGGGAATTTTATTATTCAAGAATTTTTCAAATTGGTAATTTGATTATTCGAGAATTTTAGAATTCAGGAATTTTACAGTGTCGAGAATTTTCCAATTCCTGTATTTTCTAGTTCGGATTTTCCATAATTTGGCAATTTTCTGTTAGGAATTTTATTATTCGAGAATTTTTATATTTGGTAACATTATAAAATGTTCGGGAATTTTCCAATTTAGGAATTCTATTATTCAGGAATTTTTCAATTTTGGGAATTTTATTAATCCGGAATTTTTTAGTTCAGTTTTTTCATCAATTGGCCATTTTCTGTTGGGAATTTTATTATTCCGGAATTTTCCAATTCCGGAATTTTTTAGTTAAGATTTTTCATAAATTGGCAATTTTCTGTTGGGAATTTTATTATTCAGGAATTTTCGAATTTAAGAATTCTATTAATCGGGATTTTTCAATTAGGGAATTTTATTATTCGAGAATTTCCAAATTCGGTAATATTATAAACTGTTCGGGAAATTTCCAATTTAGGAATTCTATCATTCAGGAATTTTCCAATTTATTTAATTATTCAAGTCTATTTATTTATTTAATTTTTATAAATTGTTCGGGAATTTTCCAATTTAGGAATTCTATTATTCAGGAATTTTTCAATTTGGGAATTTTATTATTCTGGTATTTTCGAATTCCGGAATTTTTTAGTTAAGATTTTTCATAAATGGCAATTTTCTGTTGAGAATTTTATTATTCTGCAACTTTTCAATTTGAGAATTATATTATTCGGGATTTCTTCAATTAGGGAATTTTCAAATTCGGTAATATTATACACTGTTGGGGAATTTTCCAATTCCGGAAATTTCTACTTCGGATATTTTATAATTTAGCAATTTTCTGCCGTGAATTTTCTAATTCGGGAATTTTACAGTGTCGGGAATTTTCAAATTCGGTAATATTATAAAGTATCCGGCAATTTTATTTTCCGGGAATTTTACAATTTGGGAATTTCATTATTCGGGAATTTTCAAATTCGGTATTATTATAAACTATTCGGGAATTTTATTATTCGGGAATTTTCTAAATCCGGAATTTTCTAGTTCGGATATTCTATAATTTGGCAATTTTCTGCCGTTCATTTTATTCTCCGGAATTTTCTAATCCGGGAATTTTACGGTGTCGGGAATTTTTTATTTTTTTTTATTTTTCATTTTGAATTATTAAAGTCTTCTCATATCTTCAAAGTAAATATGAAAATTGTCCATGAAAGAATTTATTTTTTGAAATAATTGACAATGAGTTTCATATTTCTTTTCACTAAATTTAAATTTAAGTAGTCGAAAATAGCATAATTTACATTTTAATTTAATACTTCGATATGAATTTCAAATTCTAATAATAAAAATTTACATTTTAAGATTGTAGTCCATATTAGGGAGATCGGGATAAAATAGCGCAACACCAATGTGCTGAAAATCCTTATGAAAATTCCTCATATTTATTGTTTAAATTTAATTAACTCTACTTAAATATTTGTTATGTAAATTTTAAATAGTATAACATTATTTTAAATTTACTTTCTGTGAATATTTCTATATCCAGGAAAAAGTCAGGAAATTTTATTGGTCAGGGAAGGTTAGGGAAAAGTTAGAAATTTTGAGAAAAAAATTTTGCAAAAGACAGGGATAATGAATTTAAAATTTTGGATTTGGAATTGTTTTATTTTGTTTATAAAATATTCTATGTTAGATATATCACGAAGTTAATATTCTGGTCTTCGAATATTATAAATTATTTGATAGTATATGTTAATGGTTTGGGAAAATGAAAAATTGGTCAGGGAATTTTGAAACTGAATTTTTTAGGCCACCCTGATTTAATATTCAAGTACTAATTTTTTTGCCTTGTATTTCTATTTCTATTATTTTACAGTTGATTCCTCCTGCCGATTATATTTTTAGTTAACAATTTTATTATTTGGATAAAAATTAAACTATTATGGTAACAAATTACCTTTTTATTGAAAATTCCTGTTTTGATGCTAAGAATTGAACTGAAATCTTTCTTGGTTGAACATTCAACTATTTTGCTGAAAATTCGTTTTGGATTGAAAATTCATCCCTTTTAGTAGAAATGTCATATTTTTGCATAAAAATGCAATTGTTTGGTTGAAAACTAATCTTCTTTATTTGAGGATTCAACTATGTTATTAAAAATTCGTCTATTTTGTTTGAATACATTTAAATTTTATCCAAAATTAAATTCTTTTGGTTGAAATATCATCTATTACATTATTTATTGAAAATTCATCTTTTTTGTTGAAAATCGTTTTTTTGTAATTGAAAATTCAACCATTTGGGTGAAAGTTGAACTTCTTTGTTAAAAATTTATTTTTTGGTTGAATCTTCATCTCTTTTGTTGAATCAATAACTATTTCGTTAAAAGATCCTTTCTCTGTGTTTAAAATTAATTTTTTAACTGAAAATATACTTGTTCTATTTTTGATTTTGATTTAGCAATTTAAATTAACTGTTTCAGCTTCCTAACTGAGAAATCTTTATTTGTTGAAAATTAATTTTTGTTATTGAAAATTTAACTTTCCCATTTTTTGTTGAAAATGGATATTTTTTAGTGGAAAGTTCAACCATTTGTTTGAAAATTCGTTTTTTTATAGAAAATTATTATTTTATTAAAATTCGTCGTTTTGGATTAAAAAGTTAATCCGTTTCATTAGAAATTTCATCTTTTTGCATAAGAATGCAACTGTTTGGTTGAAAATTAATCTTTGAAGATTCAACTATTTTATTGAAAATTTGTCCATTTTAGTTTAATTAAACTGGATTTTATATAAAATGAAAATGTTTTTGGTAGAAATATGTACAATTACATCATTTATTGAAAATTTTTCTTTGTTATTTAAAAACTCAAGTAATTAAGTAAAAGTTTAACTTCTTTGTTAAAAATTTATTTTTTGGTTGAATCTTCATATATTTTTTAGAAAAATTAACTATTTCGTTGAAAGGTCGTTTCTCAAAGTTATGAATTAAATTTTTTTTTTTTTTTACTGAAAATGTAACTTTTCCGCATTTTTGGTTGAAAACCGATCTCTTTTACTTGAAAATCGACTTTGTTGATGTGAAACTGTTTGGTTGAAAAAACTTTTTAACTTTTTTAAAAAAGAAAATTATGTTTTTGGGTTAAAAGTTCTACAATTTGAATTAACTGTTTTTTCTTTCCTTACTGAAAAATCTTTATTAGTTCATTTGCTGAAAATTCGTTTTCTTTTAGTTGATAATTAAATTTTTTACTGAAAATCTTTTTTCCATTTTTGGTTTGAAAATTTGTTTTCTATTTGTTCAAAATTTTTTTTTAACTGAAAATATAACTCTTCCAGTTTTGTTTGGAAATCGATATTTTTTAGTTCAAACTTCGTCTTTTTTGACAGAAAAAAAAATTTCTTGGTTTTCAAAAAATTAGGTTTTTTTACTCGAAATTTCAACATTTGAAATTAACTGTCTTTTCTTTCCACACTTAAAAATCTTCAATTGTTGAAAATTCGTTTTCTTTCAGTTGAAAATTAATTTTATTTTACTGAGAATGTAAATTTTCCATTTTTTTTTAAATTTATTTCTTTTGGTTGAAATTTCGTCTTTGTTGATAGAAAACTAATCTTCTTGTTTAATTTTTTTTTTCTTTAGAAACTAAACTGTTTAATATAAAAATAAGTTTTTAACTTCTTTTTCTACAGAAATTTTGTTTTTTTGGCTTGAAAGTTTAAGAATTTAAATTAACTTTTTCTTTCTTACCTGAGAAATCTTTATTTATTGAAAATTTAACCATTTGTTTGAAAATTTTTTTTTTTATAGAAAATAAATATTTTGGCTGAAAGTTTCTCTTTTTGGTATTAAAATGTATCTATTTTGCTAGAAAAGTAATGTTTTTTTGCTGTACTAAATAAACAAATGGTTTTTCCTGGACAATTTTATTAATATTATTCATAATCATTTTTGAAAATTGAAAAATTGAAATCAGTGTTACCAACGCTATCATCTAGTACAGTATCAGTCGGTAATTTAGTATTTAGGAGAGATCTAACTTGCCCTCAAAGCCTTTCGTGCAGAAGCTTCCAGCTGAAATTTTGCACCACTTCCGTCGCCAGGGGGTTTACTATCCAGGAAGAAACATCAGCTTGATTTTTGCAATTTTTAATTTTTATAATTTATATCCAATATTAAATTTTTCTATCTCCTGGAATTCAAATTTAATAAAATCATAAATTTCACCCCCCCCCCCTTGCAGTTGCTTAAATATTTTTTATTATTATTTTATTATACAATCTTTCGTTTCCTATAGAATAGGGCGGGTCAAAATTAGTCAAGAAATAGTCATAAAGTAAAAAAAAATTGTCATTTTAAAAAACCAAAAGGAAAATTAAACTTTTTATCATCCCAATTTTTTTTATCACGTTCAGATATGCGCCTCGAGCGAAAAAAAATCCTCTTCCATTTTCTCAAAATGTAATTTAATTTTTGAATCAAACTTTTTTTGACTGTTTTAACAACTCGATAGCTGAAAGGTAAATTCTAAATTTTTTTTTATTTGAAAATTTGATTTTTTATCACCCTCGAAATTTGAGAAAACGTGACCCCTGAGCGAAAAAAACCTCCCCTCCATTTTTTCGAAACCTGTCGCGATCATTTTGAATTTAAAACTGGACTTTTTATCACCGACCCATATTTGTAAAATGTGCCCTGGAACGAAAAAAAATTATTTCTAAATTTTCTCAGAACCTAATAAGATTTTCCAATCAGTCTTTTTAGGTTTTATTCCAGCATTGATTTATCTCAAAAGCACTTTTTCATTTTTTTTAAATAAAAAATTCGATTTTTGGGAACTTTGTTACTATTTGTTACGGAAGAGGGGAGGGGGTACTTCACTCATATACGTACTTTTTGCAAATTTTCAAAAAATTTATCATGCAGATTATCTTTTTAGTTACAAATTTTATTATTTGGTTGAAAATTTAACAATTTTCTTAAAGAGACATATTTTTTTTCAAATTCAACTTTTTTGTTAAAAATTCGTCATTTTGGGTCAAAAATTCAACCCTTTTTGTAGAACAGTAACCTTTTGTTTAAAATTCATATTTTGTTGCTGATAAGGCAACTGAAATCTTTTTTGGATGAAAAATATTTTTTCTGAAAATTGGCCTTTTTAATTTAAAAGTTGATCTTTTTTTTTAGCAGAAATATTGCAGCTTTCTTGGATAAAAATGCAACTGTTTTGTTAAAAATTCAACTATTTCCTAGAAAATTTACTTTTTGTTTAAAATTCGTATTTTTCTGTTGAAAAGTCAATTGAAATCCTTTTGCAGGAAAATTCAACTCTTTTTTTTTAATTTGTCTTTTTGATTTAAAAATTTACATGTTTTAGTAGAATTTTCATTTTTCTTAGACAAAAATGCAACTTTTTCGTCGAAAATTTAACAATCTTGTTAAAAAGTCATATTTTTTATTGAAAATTCTACTGTTTTGTTAAAAATTTCATATTTCGTAGAAAATTTACCTTTTGTTTAAAATTTATATTTTGGTGCTGAAAAATGAGATGAAATCTATTCTGGATAAAAGTTCAACTTAAAAAAAAATTTGTCGTTTTTTATTGAAAATTTATCTCTTTTAGTACAAATTCCATATTTATTGGATAAAAATGCAACTATTTGGTAGAAAATTCAACTATTTCGTTGAAAATTCATTCTATTCGTTTGAAAAAAATCGTCTTTTTGGATTGAAAATTCAATTTTGTTCGTAGAAACGTATTTTTTGTTGATAATTTATATTTTGATCTTGAAAAGTCAACTGGAATCTTTTTTGGTTAATAAATTACAATTTGAAAAAATTTTAAATACAACTAAACAAATTTTTTTAATTAAAAAATTCAAATATGTTTTAAATATTGTTTAAATAAAAATTTATTTGTTTTTTATCCATTTGTTAATCTTTTTTGGATAAAAATGCAACTATTGGATAGGAAATTCAACAATTTTGTTAAAAAGTCATCCTTTTTGCTTAAAAATTCGTCTTTTTGGATTGAAAATTCAATTTTTTCCGTAGAAACACATTTCCTGCTTAAAAATTCATATTTTGATCTCAAAAAGTCAACTAAAATCTTTTTTGATTGAAAATTCAACTTTTTTTCTTTAATTTATCATTTTGATTTGAAAATTTATCCGCTTTGGTAGAAATTTTTTTTTTTATGAAAATGCAACTTTTTGGTTAAAAATTATTCTTCTTTGCTTGAGTTGAAAGTTTAACTATTTTTTTGAAAATTAATCTTTTTAAATTGAAAATTCAACTATTTGGGTAAAAGTTAAACTACATTGATAACATTTTTTTTTATTGAAGGCTTATGTCATTGGTTAAAAATTTAATTGTTCAGTGAAAAATTCTTTTTTTTTTAAATTAATTTTGTAACTGAAAATATAACTTTTCCATTTTTTTAAGATTGATCTTTTTTATTTGAAAATTATCCTTTTTTGCTGAAAATAAAAAAAATTCTTGGTTTAAAATTTCATTTTTTCGGGCAAAAATGAATCAGTTTTGTGAAAAAATAATTTTTTGCTGAAGTCATATGTTTTGTTTGAAAATTCAATTTTTGTAAAGAAAATTCGTCTTTTGGCTTGAACAATCAACAATTTAGATACAATTTTTTTTCTTGAGTGAAAAATCTTTATTTGCTGAAAATTCATCTTTTTCGTTTAAAATTTTTTTTTTTTATAAATTTCATATTTTTTGATTTAAATATAAACTATGACACTTTTTGTTGGGAATTTATCTTTTCAGGCTAAAAATTCAACTTTTCTGTTAAAAATTTATTTATTCTGTTGAAAATTCAAGTCTTTTGTTAAAAAGCCATCTTTTATAGTAAAAAAGACATTTTTTGTTAAAAATAAATTAATAAATTTCAAAATTTTAAATCTGTATCTGAAATACTGTTTCATTCCATTCATAAAAGATTGTATGTTAAAAGTATTTCAAGATTAAAATGCTAGTATTTGAATATTAATGACCAAGAAAAATGAAAAAATAGGCAAGAAAAAATAAGGGAATTTTGAAAATGAAGTTCTCGGACGCCCTGCCTAATTGTACTAGCAATAAATAGTAAAACATTTTTGGAAACTAAAAATTACTTAGACTAAAAATTTTAGATAAAAAATTTCAATTTTTTTTAGATTTCTAAAAATTAGTCTCAGAGTGGGCCTATAATCCGTTACGTAATTTAAGTACGGCCCCTACCCTTCAATCGTGGAAATTTGATTATAAAATTGTAAATGTCAGCTGCTAAATATACAATATCTCGGGAATATTTTCTTTGAAAATTGGCCTGGAGTATAATTCTTAAGGAAGGTCGTAAATCAGACGGTGGAAATGCAAATGACCCTGGAAAAATCTGCTGGTTGGATTTTGAAAGTGACTTTTAGGGTGATTGGCAGTGGGACTAGACTAGAGAATTTTCCTGCGATAATTTGAAACAGCCTGTACTAACAGCCTAATGAACAGTTGGCTTCTATTGGCAGTAGGTGCCTGCGTTTAGATTTAGGTTCGTTATATTAGGGCAGCACAGCTGGCTTTGCAACTCCCCTTCAATTCTTCAAACGAAATCCTCTGTCCCAAACCATTTTGCTAGGTCTCACCCTCTCCTCTCCTCTCATCTAGTCTCTAGTCTCCAACTCTAGTCTAGTCTAGAAAATCTATTCCAATCACATCCTCAGGCCAATTGATCAGAGCCATGCTTAATTATACCATTTTCCACGCCACATTTCGAATCATCAAACTTCTCATTTTTCATTCCCAAGCTTCTTTGATTTAAAAAAATCATTTCTTTGACAAATGAAAATATTCCTTTGATTGGAATAAAGTACTGAGAAATTGATTTCAACAACATCAGAAGACAATATTTTCCCACTTCATTTAGAATCATCAAACTTCTTCTTTAAATAATTAAAGAAATTATTTGTTTGATACTAATCTTTTGATTTAAAAAAATATTCTTTTGGAAAATAGCTTAGAATCACGTAATTAGAAAATTAAAATTGATTCCAGCCCCCATCTCATTTCGAATCATCAAACTTCTCATTATTCATTCCTAAGCTTCTTTCATTTGAAGAAATTATTTCTTTGATATTATATGAAAATATTCCTTTGATTCAAATAAAGTACTGAGAAATTTATTTCAATAACATCACAAGACAATATGTTCCCACTTCATTTAGTTTTAGAATCATCAAACTTCTTTAAATAATTAAAGAAATTATTTGTTTGATACTAATCTTTGAATTTAAAAAAATATTCTTCTGCAAAATTGCTCATAATCACGTAACAAGAAAATTTATTTCAGCCACAACCTCATTTCGAATCATCAAACTTCTCATTTTTCATTACCCAAGATTCTTTGATTCAAAGAAATTATTTCTTCGGTATATGCAAATATTCCTTTGATTCAAATAAAGTACTAAATTTATTTCAATATCATCACAAGACAATATTTTCCCACTTCATTCAGAATCATCAAACTTCTTCTTTAAACAATTAAATAAATTATTTGTTTGATACTAATTCTTAGGTTTAAAAAAATATTCTTTTGAAAAATTTCTTAGAATCACGTCATAACTCCAATCATAAGAACATCGAGAGGAACATTGACTCCAGCCCCAACCTCATTTCGGATCATCAAACTTCTCATTTTTCATTACCCAAGTTTCTTTGATTTAAAGAAATTATTTCTTTGGCATATGGAAATATTCTTTGATTCAAATAAAGTACTGAACAATTTATTTCAAAAACATCACAAGACAATATTTTCCTACTTCATTTAGAATTATTAAACTTCTTCTTTAAATAATTGAAGAAATTATTTGTTTGATACTAATTCTTAGATTAAAAAAAATATTCTTTTGCAAAATTGCTCAGAATCACGTCATAACTCGCGTCATAAGAACATTGACTCCAGCCCCAACCTCATTTCGAATCATCAAACTTCTCATTTTTCATTACCCAAGCTTCTTTGATTTAAAGAAATTATTTCTTTGGTATATGCAAATATTCCTTTCATTCAAATAAAGTACTGAAAAATGCATTTCTATATCACAAGACAATATTTTTCGACTTCATTTACAATCATCAAACTTCTTCTTCAAATATAATTGAAGAAATTATTTGTTTGATACTAATTCTTAGGTTTAAACAAATATTCTTCTGAAAAATGTCTTAGAATCACGTCATAATTCGCGTCATAAGAACATTGACTCGAACCCCAAGCTCATTTCGAATCATCAAACTTCTTTAAATAATTGAAGAAATTATTTGTTTGATACGAATTGTTTGATTTAAAAAAATATTCTTTAGGAAAATTGCTTAGAATCACATAATTTGAACATTGATTCTAGCCACATCTAATTTCGAATCATCAAACTTCTCATTTTTCATTCCCAAGCTTCTTTGATTCAAAGAAATTATTTCTTTAGTATATGCAAATATGTATTCCTTTGATTCAAATAAAGTACTGAAAAATGTATTTCAATATCAAAAGACAATATTTTTCCGAGTATTTTTCCACTTCATTTACAATCATCAAACTTCTTCTTTAAATAATTAAATAAATTATTTGTTTGATACTAATTGTTAGGTTTAAAAAAATATTATTTTGAAAAATTTCTTAGAATCACATCATAACTCGCGTCATGAGAATATTAACTCCAGCCCCAACCTCATTTCGAATCATCAAACTTCTTTAAATAATTAAAGAAATTATTTGTTTGATACTAATTCTTTAATTTAAAAAAATATTCTTTAGGAAAATTGCTTGGAATCACGTCATTAGAAAATTGATTCCAGCCCCCACCTTTGATTCGAATATAGTACTGAAAAATTTATTTCAATAACATCACAAGACAATATTTTCCTACTTCATTTAGAATCATCAAACTTCTCATTTTTCATTCCCAAGCTTCTTTGATTTAAAGAAATTATTTCTTTGGTATATGAAAATATTCCTTTGATTCAAATAAAGAACTGAAGAATTTATTTCAATAACATCACAAGACAATATTTTCCCACTTCATTTAGAAACATGAAACTTCTCCTTTAAACAATTAAAAGAATGATGGGTTTGATACTAATTCTTAGGTTTAAAAAAATATTCTTTTGAAAAATTTCTTAGAATCCAGGAGAAAATTGATTCCAGCCCAAACTTCATTTCGATTAATCAAACTTCTCATTTTTCACGCCCAAGCATCTTTTATTTGAAAAAATTATTTCTTTGATATATGAAAATATTTCTTTGATTCAAATAAAGTACTGAAGAATTTATTTCAATAACATCACAAGACAATATTTTCCCACTTCATTTACAATCATCAAACTTCTTCTTCAAATAATTAAAGAAATTATTTGTTTGATACTAATTCTTTGATTTGAAAAAATATTCTTTAGGAAAATTGCTTCGAATCACATAATTAAAAAATTGATTCCAGCCCCATCTCATTTCGTATGAACAAACTTCTTAATTTTCATTACCTAAGCTTCTTTGTTTTGAAAAAATTATTTCTTTGGTATATGCAAATATTCCATTGATTCAAATAAAGTACTGAAAAATGCATTTCAATATCTCAAGACAATATTTTTCCACTTCATTCAGAATCATCAAACTTCTTCTTTAAACAATTAAAGAAATTATTTGTTTGATACTAATTCTTAGGTTTAAAAAAATATTCTTTTGAAAAATTTCTTAGAATCACGTCATAACTCCAATCATAAGAACATTGACTCCAGCCCCAACCTCATTTCGGATCATCAAACTTCTCATTTTTCATTACCCAAGCTTCTTTGATTTAAAGAAATTATTTCTTTGGCATATGAAAATATTCTTTGATTCAAATAAAGTACTGAACAATTTATTTCAAAAACATCACAAGACAATATTTTCCCACTTCATTTAGAATCATCAAACTTCTTTAAATAATTAAAGGAATTATTTGTTCGATACTATATCTTAGATTGAAAAATATAATCTTTTGCAAAATTGCTCAGAATCACGTCATAAGAAAATTTATTTCAGCCACAACCTCATTTCGAATCATCAAACTTCTCATTTTTCATTCCCAAGCTTCTTTGTTTTGAAAAAATGATTTCTTTGGTATATGAAAATATTCCTTTGATTCAAATAAAGTACATACTGAGAAATTGATTTCAATAAGATCACAAGACAATATTTTCCTACTTCATTTAGAATTATTAAACTTCTTCTTTAAATAATTAAAGAAATTATTTGTTTGATACTAATTCTTAGATTAAAAAAAATATTCTTTCGCAAAATTGCTCAGAATCACGTCATAACTCGCGTCATAAGAACATTGACTCCAGCCCCAATCTCATTTCGAATCATCAAACTTCTCATTTTTCATTACCCAAGCTTCTTTGATTTAAAGAAATTATTATTTTTTTGGTATATGCAAATATTCCTTTGATTCAAATAAAATATTGAAAAATGTATTTCAATATCACAAGACAATATTTTTCCACTTCATTTATAATCATCAAACTTCTTCTTTAAATAATTAAAGAAATTATTTGTTTCATACTATTTCTTTGATTTAGAAGAATATTCTTTGGGAAAATTGCTTAGAATCACTTCATGAGAAAATTGATTCCAGCCCTATCTCTTTTCGAATCATCAAACTTCTTATTTTTCATTCCCATGCTTCTTTGATTTAAAGACATTATTTCTTTATTATATGCAAATATTCCTTTGATTCGAATATAGTACTGAAAAATTTATTTCAATAACATCACAAGACAATATTTCCGCACTTCATTTAGAATCATCAAACTTCTTTAAATAATTAAAGGAATTATTTGTTTGATACTATATCTTAGACTTAGATTTAAAAAAATATTCTTTTGGAAAATAGCTTAGAATCACGTCATTAGAAAATTGATTCCAGCCCCCATCTCATTTCGAATCATCAAACTTCTCATTATTCATTTCCAAGCTTATTTGATTTAAAGCCATTATTTCTTTAATATATGAAAATATTCCTTTGATTTGATTATAGTACTGAAAAATTTATTTCAATAACATCACAAGACAATATTTTCCCACTTCATTCAGAATAATCAAACTTCTTCTTCAAATATAATTAAAGAAATTATTTGTTTGTTACTAATTCTCTGATTTAAAAAAATATTCTTTAGGAAAATTGCTTAGAGTCACATCATTAGAAAATTGATTCCAGTCCCATGCCATTTCGAATCATCAAACTTCTCATTTTTCATTCCCAAGCTTCTTTGATTCAAAGAAATTATTTCTTTGGTATATGCAAATATTCCTTTGATTCAAATAAAGTACTGAGAAATGTATTTCAATATCACAAGACAATATTGTTCCACTTCATTTACAATCATCAAACTTCTTCTTCAAATAATTAAAGAAATTATTCGTTTGATACTAATTCTTAGATTAAAAAAAATATTCTATTGCAAAATTGCTCAGAATCATGTCATAAGAAAATTTATTTCAGCCACAACCTCATTTCGAATCATCAAACTTCTCATTTTTCTTTAGCCAATCTTCTTTGATTTAAAGAAATTATTTCTTTGCTATATGCAAATATTCTTTTGATTCAAATAAAGTACTGAAAAATTTATTTCAATATCACAGAACAATATTTTTCCACTTCATTTACAATAATCAAACTTCTTCTTTAAATAATTGAAGAAATTATTTGTTTGATACTAATTCTTAGGTTTACAAAAAATATTCTTTTGAAAAATTTCTTAGAATCCAGAAAAAAATTGATTCCAGCCCCAACCTCATTTCGAATCATCAAACTTCTCATTTTTCATTGCCAAGAAAAATTTCATTATTCGCTTTTATATTAAACAATTAAGGAATGAAGCTATTCACTCAGAAAGAAACTTCTTGTTTCATTTTGGAAATCATTTCTTCAACTTCTTGATTTTGTTTAATTTGTTTAATTTTCAATAATGATTTTCTCATTGTTCTTTGAATTAAAAAAATTATTTCTTTGATTTATGAAAATATTCCTTTTATTCAAATAAGGTAGTGAAAAATTTATTTCAATCAAGTGATAAGACAATATTGATTCCAGTCTTAATTATAATATTATATTCCCCACTTCATTTAGAATCATCAAACTTCTCATTTTTAATTCAGAAGAAAATATTCATTTTTTGATTTTATATTAAACCTTTCACCCACAGAAAAGTTTTTGTTCCATTCAGGAAATCGTTTTTTTAACTTCTTCATTTTGCTCAATTAGTTTAATTTTAAATAATAACGCTTTCCTTCTTCTTTGAATTAAAGAAATTATTTCTTTCAATTAAGAAAATATTCATTTGATTCAAATACTACAGTACTCAATTACACAAATACTCCACTTCATTTCGAATCATCAAACTTCTCATTTATCATTCCCAGAAAATTTAATTTAAAAGAAAATTCAAGAAATCGATTTATTAATTAATGACGTTTTCCTTCTTCTTTGAATAGATACAAAAATTATTTGTTCTATATTAATTCGTAGATTTAAAAAAATATTCTTCTGGAAAATTATGCACTTAGAATCACGTAATAAGACAATTCATTCCAGCCACAATTATACCATTTTTACCACTTCATTTCTATTAATCATTTTTAGAAAATTGATTTCGGCCTTAATTATACCATTTTCCCCACCTCATTTCGAATCATCAAACTTCTGAATTATCATTTCCAAAAAAATGGTCATTATTCGCTTTTATATTGAACAATTAAGCCATTCACTCAGAAAAAAGTTCTTTTTTAATTTTGGAAATCGTTTCTTTAACTTCTTGATTTTGTTAGATTGGTTTAATTTTAAGCTTTTGAATTAGGTTATTAAATATTCATAAAAAATTCTTTTGTTAAATTTAGAAAACCTTTTCTTTAACTATTTGTTCTAATTCAGGGTTAATATTTGTACAATTTTAAATAACGATGTTTACTTTCTTCTCTGAATTACAGAAATTATTTGTTTAATACTATGTCTTCGATTAAATAAAATGTTTTTTCGGAAAATTAATTTCAATCACGTCACAAGATAATTGATTCCAGCCTTTATGATACCATTCTCCCCATTTCATTTCGATTCATCAAACTTCTCATTTTTCATTCCCAAGAAAATTTGCATTATTCGCTTTTATATTAGGTAATCTTAAAATATTCATACAGAAAGAAACTTTTGTTAAATTTAAGAAATCGTTTTATTAATTTTTTTTTTCAATTCAGGGTTAATATTTGTTTAATATTAAATAATGGCATTTTTCTTCTTCTACTTTAAACTAAATAAAGTATTTGTTTGATACTATTTCTTTGATTTATAAAGACGTTCTTTTGGAAAATCGACTTTCTATCGACTTAAATCGACTTTTTATTTCTTTAATTCAAATAAAAAAGGTAACTAAGAAATTTCTTTAAATTAAAGAAACTTTCTTTGACCGTATACAATTTTTTTTTTAATCAAAGCAATATTTTTCTGGTTATCACAGATTTAAAATCATGATTGATTAGAATAGACCGTAAATTGTCATTCAAGTTTGGACTATTATTTGTACATAATTTAAAAGTAAGATTACAGACTACAGTAGATGAGCGAAATTTTTTCCCCTAAAATTAAGTATCACTAAGTGTGCATCTGTTGCTCATAAAAAAGGAATATAAAAAAGGGACTAAAAAATTTGAGTTATTTCGAGACGGAAAGTAAGGTTCTAGTGTTTATTAAAATCCATAAAAGGAGATATTAGCATAAGATATTATATTTATGTGCGAAATTGTTTTTTTGGCAGTAAATTTTCTCGTCGTTGCTTCTTTCTTTAATCATTCTGCTTTTTTTATATATATGCTTTACCTACTTCTTTGGCATTTCCTTGTTGGCAGCTGCGACCGTTACGAATAGCCGGGATAACGAGCGCATCCAAAGGATCATGGGGAAAGCATTATGTGATGAAAAAAGTTGGGTCGCCTTACAAAAGAATCGGATCTCATGGAGGATCTAGCGATGACAAAATTCAAGGGCTCGAACTTCCTTAGGAAAGATGATGAACTTTTTTCGTCTTGATCACTGCTTGTCAGTGACTCTTCTCTCACGGTTTCGGGAAAATCCATTGTTCTCTTCTCTCACGATTTCAACTAGTAAAAATCCACTGTCAATCAGTGAAAATCCACTGTCAGACAGTGAAAATTCACTGTCAATCAGTAAAAATCACTGTCAATCAGTGAAAATCCACTGACATTCAGTAAAAATACACTGTCAATCAGTAAAAATTTACTGTCATCTTCTCTCACGAATTCGATCAGTAAAAATCCACTGTCAATCAGTGAAAATCCACTGTCAATCAGTGAAAATCTACTGTCAACCAGTAAAAATCCACTGTCAATCAGTAAAAATCCACTGCCAATCAGTGAAAATCCACTGTCAATCAGTAAAAATTCACTGTCAATCAGTAAAAATACACTTGTAAGTAAGTACAAATTTACTGTAATCTTCTCTCACGAATTCGATCAGTGAAACCCCACTGCCAATCAGTGAAAATCCACTGCCAATCAGTAAAAATACACTGACAATCAGTAAAAATCCACTGTCCTCTTCTCTCACGAATTCAATCACTAAAAATCCACTGTCAATCAGTGAAAATCCACTGTCAATCAGTGAAAATCCACTGTCAATCAGTAAAAATCCACTGTCAATCAGTAAAAATCCACTGTGAATAAGTAAAAATCCACTGTCAATCAGTGAAAATCTACTGTCAACCAGTAAAAATCCACTGCCAATCAGTGAAAATCCACTGTCAATCAGTAAAAATTCACTGTCAATCAGTAAAAATACACTGTAAATAAGTACAAATTTACTGTCATCTTCTCTCACGAATTTTATCAGCAAAAATCCACTGACAATCAGTGAAAATCCACTGTAAATCAGTAAAAATACACTGTCAATCAGTGAAAATCCACTGTTAATCAGTAGAAATACACTGTAAATAAGTACAAATTTACTGTCATCTTCTCTCGCGAATTCGATCAGTAAAAAATCACTGCCAATCAGTGAAAATCCACTGTCAATCAGTAAAAATACACTGTAAATAAGTACAAATTTACTGTCATCTTCTCTCACGAATTCGATCAGTAAAAATTCACTGCTAGTCAGTGAAAATCCACTGTCAATCTGTGCAATTCCACTGTAAATCAATAAAAATCCACTGCTAATCAGTGAAAATTCACTGTCAATCAGTAAAAATGTACTGTCATCTACTCCCACGAATTCAAGCAGTAAAAATCCACTGTCAATCAGTGAAAATCCACTGTGAATCAGTGAAAATCCACTTTCAATCAATAAAAATACACTGTAAATAAGTATACAAATTTGCTGTCATCTTCTCTCACGAATTCGATTAGTAAAAATCCACTGCCAATCAGTGAAAATCCACTGTCATTTACTCTCACGAATTCAAGCAGTAAAAATCCACTGCCAATCAGTGAAAATCCACTGTCAATCAATAAAAATCCACTGTGAATCAGTAAAAATCCACTGTTATCTTCTTTCACGAATTCAATCAGTAAAAATCTACTGTCAATCTGTGAAAATCCACTGTCTATCAGTAAAAATACACTGTAAATCAGTACAAATTGAATGTCATCTTCTCTCACGAATTCGATCAGTAAAAATCCACTGCCAATCAGTGAAAACCCACTGTCAAACAGTAAAAATTCACTGTCATCTTCTCTGACGAATGCAATCAGTAAAAATCTACTGTCAATCAGTAATAACACACTGCCAACTAGTGAAAATTCACTGGAATTTTCTCACACGAATTAAATCAGTAAAAATCCACTGACAATCAGTAAAAATCCACTGTTAATCAGTGAAAATCCATTGTCAATCAGTAAAAATCTACTGTCAATCAATGAAAAACCACAGTCAATCAGTGAAAATCCACTGTGCATTAGGAAAAATCCACTTTCAATCATTGAAAATCCACTGTACTCTTCTCTCACGATTTCAATGATAGAAAATCCACTGTCAATCAGTGAAAATCCACTGTACACTTCTTTCATGATTTCAATAAGTAAAGATCCACTGTCAATCAGTAAAAATCCACTGCCAATCAGTAAAAATCCACTGTAATCTTTTCGCTAGAATTCAATCAGTAAAAATCCACGCTCAATCAGTGAAAACCCACTGTCAATAAGTAAAAATTCACTGTCATCTTCTCTCACAAATTCAATCAGTAACAATCTACTGTCAATCAGTAATAACACACTGCCAATAAGTGAAAATTCACTGTAATCTTCTCACACGAATTAAATCAGTAAAAATCCACTGACAATCAGTGAAAATCCACTGTTAATCAGTGAAAATTCATTGTTAATCAGTAAGAATCTACTGTGAATCAATGATAAACCACTGTCAATCAGTGAAAATCCACTGTGCATTAGTAAAAATCCACTGTCAATCAGTGAAAATCCACTGTACACTTCTCTCATGATTTCAATAAGTAAAGATCCACTGTCAATCAGTAAAAATCCACTGCCAATCAGTAAAAATCCACTGTAATCTTTTCGCTAGAATTCAATCAGTAAAAATCCACGCTCAATCAGTGAAAACCCACTGTCAATAAGTAAAAATTCACTGTCATCTTCTCTCACAAATTCAATCAGTAACAATCTACTGTCAATCAGTAATAACACACTGCCAATAAGTGAAAATTCACTGTAATCTTCTCACACGAATTAAATCAGTAAAAATCCACTGACAATCAGTGAAAATCCACTGTTAATCAGTGAAAATTCATTGTTAATCAGTAAGAATCTACTGTGAATCAATGAAAAACCACTGTCAATCAGTGAAAATCCACTGTGCATTAGTAAAAATCCACTGTCAATCATTGAAAATCCACTGTACTCTTCTCTCACGATTTCAATGATAGAAAATCCACTGTCAATCAGTGAAAATCCATTGTACACTTCTCTCATGATTTTAATAAGTGAAGATCCACTGTCAATCAGTTAAAAATCCACTGTAATTTTTTCTCACGAATTCAATCAGTAAAAATCCACGGTCAATCAGTGAAAATCCATTGTCAATCAGTAAAAATATACTGTCAATCAATGAAAATCCACTGACAATCAGTGAAAATTCACTGCCTAGTCAGTAAAGATTCACAATCAATCAGTGAAAATCCACAATCAAGTAGTGAAAATCCACTGTACTCTTCTCTCACGATTTCAATTACTGAAAATCCACTGTCAATCAGTAAAAAGACACTGTAAATCAGTAAACATCCACTGTACTCTCCTTTCACGATTTCTATTACTGAAAATCCACTGGCAATCAGTGAAAATCCTCTGTACTCTTCTCTCACGATTTCACACAGTGAAAATCCACTGTCAATCAGTGGAAACTTGCTAAAATGTTTAGTCCCGTCTCTGAAATGTCAACACATTTCAGTGACTTTTCACTGAATGAAATAGTAAAAAAACTCAATGAGAATCCGTAAAATCCGACTGATTCGAGTTTAGAGAACACGTTTTTTTTTTTAATTCAAATAGTACACTTCATTAAAATTGTTAAATTCATTTTCCTAATTGTAAGTCCTTCTTGCAACCCTTTTATATTAAGTAAACCTGAAAAAAATTTCATAATTTAAAGCAAGGGCGGAAAAGAGAAGGCACGCTTGCTTCAAACAAATATAAATATTTTCAATGTAAAGAGCCAACTGGAACTAAATCTGGAAAATTGGTCTCAAAAATGAAAAGCCGGAATATTATTTGTTGATTTAAAAAAAAATGGCACTGCTATTGCTTTGGATTAATAGAATTATGTACGTTTGAATTGGGCGCTCAAAAATAACAGAGGGTGAAACAAGTTCTAAAAATGCGGTCCAGCCGAGATGCATTTCACCGGATTATATCGGATTACCCTGGATTACATCTATATACAGAATTACTCTTGGTTACTCAAGATTACTTCGGATCGAATAGGATTACTCTGGATTACACAAAATTACAGTGGATTACTTCCTCTCATTGAGACTCACGCAAAATTTTAACCAAAAAGGATTACTTTTTAACAAAAACTGATGTTGAAATTACAACAAAATAGATCAATTTTTATCCAAACAGTTGAATTTTCAACCAAGAAGGTTAATTTTTTTATCGAAAAAGAGCAATGTTCAACAAAATACATGAGTTTGCAAGAAATATCAACTAAAAAATATAAACTTTTCACCAAAAATGGAATAGTTCAATTTTTAATTGAAAAATAACTTTTCAACCAAAAAACAATGATTTTTAAAGAATATAGTTAATTTTCCAACCATAGAAATTAAGTTCCAACTACAATTAATAATCTTCTAGCAAAAAAATTCATTTTTTAACCATTTTTTAAATTTTCTGCAAAGTTGATTAATTTTTAACCAAAGGAAAAAAATTGTTTAATTTTCAACAAAGTAGATTAATTTTAAACAAAATATTTGAATTATCAACAGAAAACATGAATTTTCAAGAGAGCAGATTAATTTTCTACCGAAAAGATGGTTTTTCGACCAAGTTTGTCAATTTTTAATCAAATAGTTGAATTTTCCAAAAAAAATATCAATTTTTGAACAAAAATGGATTAATCCATTTTTGTTCCATTTTTGAAAAATTGATTTTTCACTTTAAAAAATTAATTTTGAACCAAAAAAAAATTCTTAATACTTTTTAACTAAACCGCTTAATTTTCAACAAAGTAAATTAATCTTCATACAAATAGTTGAATTTTCAACCAAAAACAAGAATTTTCAAACAAGAAGATTGATTTTCTACCCAAAAGAGAAGAAATTTTAATAAAGTACGAGAATTTTCTACAACAACAAAAAGCATTTTTGAATCGACAACGAAATAGTCCACATTTCAGATAAAAAAATTAATTTTTAATGAAAAAAACGAATTCTCAACAAAATAGATGGATTTTTAACCAAAAAGAATAACTTTCAACAAAATAGTTGATGAACCAATAGGATATCTACTTTTTAACAAAATTATTTAATTTTCAACTAAGTAGATTAATTTTCAACCAAATACTTCAATTCCCAGCCAAAAAGATGAATTTTCAAGCAATAAGATGAATTTTCTCCCGGAAGGGAAGACATTTTAATAAAATACATGAATATTCAACTAAAAAATGCATTTTTTATCAAAAATGAAATACTCAACATTTCAGATAAAAAAAATTAATTTTCAACCAAAAAAAATAGAATTTTCAACCAAAAAAATGATTGTTCTGAACCAAAAATGAAATAGTTTAATTTTCAGTAAATAAAATTAATTTTTAACAACAAAAAAAGAACTCTAATAAAAAAGAAGTATTCCTAAGTATTGGATCTAATATTTTTTCCGTGAGTAATTATTGGAAATCCAATACTTTTTTGCGAAAAAAGTACTGGATCCGATACTTACCAATAATTTTTTCTCATATTGGAATTTTCACCAAAATTCATAAATTTTCAACCATATAGATGAATATTCAACTAAAACCCATCAATTTTCAACAAAAAATGGAATATTCAAATTTTAAGTTAAAAAAATTAATTTACATCTAAAGATTTAAATTTTCAAACAAGCAAATACATTTTTGAGAAAGTAGTTTAAAATTTGACACAGTAGTTGAATTTTCAACTAAAAAACATGTGTTCTCAAGGAAAAATTCAATACTTGAATTCTCGAGAAAAAATGTAATCTTGAAACAATTGTTACCTAAATAGTTTATTTTTCAACCAGAAATAGGAATTTTTAACAAAAAAGTTAAGTTTTAGTAAAATAGTTTAATTTTTTGTTGATTTTCCAAACACAAGTGACGAATTTTCTACAAAACAGTTGAATTTTCTACCCGAAAATAAGAAATGTTCACGAAAAAGTTAATTTACAAATAGTTTATTTTTCAACAAAATAGTTGAATATTCTTCTAGAAGAGATTAATTTTTAATTGAAAATATCAATTTTCATCAAAAAATGGAATAGTTACATTTTCATTACAAAAAAAATATATTTTTAACAACAAAAATTTCCAATAAAAGATTTCAACATTCAACCAAACAGTTGAATTTTCAATAAAAAAGATGATTTTTTTTAACAAAGAAGGTTAATTTTCCACCAAAAATATTAGAGTCGACTTTTCAATTAAAAAAAATTAACTTTCAACCATTAATTCATTTCAAATTTAGGCGAAAAAACGGGAAAAAGGGGAAGTTTCTTGAAAAAAGTGAGAAAAAGAGGAATTATTTAAAAAAGGGGGAACTAATTAATACAGTCAGCAATATTAACTCATTCCTTTGTCAAAACGTCCGCTTATTCAGTAGAAATGACTAATTATTGTGTAAAACCTTCTCTTATTAATTGAATTAGTAAAATTGTCACTGAAATGCATTTAAAGTGCATTTTTTCGCTCTAAATCTGAAGATGTAGCGAAATGGTAAAAAATTGCAACCTACATGAGTACGTAGCAAAATGTACGTAGCGATTGGTCGTTTTCAGAGATAATCTTACCCTCTCTCTTGTTCTCTCCTCCCTTATCGGCGCCCCACTCGCTAAAAAACGATGAACTTCACCGACTGCATTCCAATCCTCACTCTGCACCTTCCACCTCTCTCGCGAACGGCTGCACTCGATGCATCGCGAATCGTGCGCATGACACCGGATTGGCGAGTGTACCGGAAACTGGAGAGGGAAGCACCGGATTCCGAGGGGCGCGAGGGTAACGCCACACAATGCTCCGAGTGGGGGGTAATGCACTTCACCCCACAATCTGCACAATCCTTCCTTTCTTCCTTCCTTTGCTGGCTTGCTGGCTTGCTTGCATCCGACATTTGTACGGCACGTGCAATCCGAACCAATTCCGGGTTCAATAACTCTTTCCCCGCATCCAAAATTCAAAACAATACGGACAACTGTGTCAAAATCACACTCTAAAACAAAATCACTCAAAATTCCACTAATTAAATTAATTAGGCATGTTTTGACTGACAAAATAGTCGTTTTAACAGATTAATCAGTCAATATTGCAGACTAAATCGAATAATAACTTTCAATTACTGATTTTTCTGTTCCATTCCAGGTTGCAACACCCCATCATAATGAGAACCAATTCCGGGTTCAACAATTCTTTCCCCGCATCCAAAATTCAAAACAATACAGACAATTGTGTCAAAATCACACTCTAAATAAAAATCACTCAAAATTCCACTGATTACATTAATTAGACATGTTTTGACTGAAAAAACAGTCGGTTTAACAGATTAATCAGTCGCTTCAACAGAATAATCACTCAATATTGCAGACCAAATCAATTAATAATTCCCAATTACTGATTTATTGCCTGTTATACTTTATATTAAAAAAATCAAAGTTTGACTGATTAAATTAATCGAACTTGCTTTGCAATGCAAAATCAGTCATTTCTATTGGCAAATCAGTCGTTCTAATAGATGAATCAGTGAATACTGCAGACTGCATCAAATAATAACTTTCAATTACTGATTTTTCTCTTACATTCCAGGTTGCAACATTCGATCATAATATGAACAAATTCCGGGTTCAATAGCTATTTCTCCACATCAAAAATTGAAAACAATACAGACATTTGTGTCAAAATCATACTCTGCATTAAAAAAACTCAAAATTCCACTGAATAAATTAATTAGGCATGTTTTGACTGACAAAACTGTCGTTTTGACAGATGAAT
>CAKNXH010081416.1:0-23178 GCA_932178445.1 Andricus quercusramuli
ACTGTTCGGGAATTTTATTATTTGTGAATTTTCTAGTTCGGATATTTTAAAATTTAGCAATTTTCTGCCGTGAATGTTATATTTCGGGAATTTTATAATTTGGGAATTTTACAGTGTCAAGAATTTTTCAATTCGGGAATTTTATTATTTGGGAATTTTATTATTTGGCAATTTTTTAATTTGGGAATTTTATTATTCTGAATTTTTCATGTTCGGTAATATTATAAACTGTTCGGGAATTTTATTATTTGGGAATTTTTCAATTTGGGAATTTTATTATTCAAGAATTTTTCAAATTGGTAATTTGATTATTCGAGAATTTTAGAATTCAGGAATTTTACAGTGTCGAGAATTTTCCAATTCCTGTATTTTCTAGTTCGGATTTTCCATAATTTGGCAATTTTCTGTTAGGAATTTTATTATTCGAGAATTTTTATATTTGGTAACATTATAAAATGTTCGGGAATTTTCCAATTTAGGAATTCTATTATTCAGGAATTTTTCAATTTTGGGAATTTTATTAATCCGGAATTTTTTAGTTCAGTTTTTTCATCAATTGGCCATTTTCTGTTGGGAATTTTATTATTCCGGAATTTTCCAATTCCGGAATTTTTTAGTTAAGATTTTTCATAAATTGGCAATTTTCTGTTGGGAATTTTATTATTCAGGAATTTTCGAATTTAAGAATTCTATTAATCGGGATTTTTCAATTAGGGAATTTTATTATTCGAGAATTTCCAAATTCGGTAATATTATAAACTGTTCGGGAAATTTCCAATTTAGGAATTCTATCATTCAGGAATTTTCCAATTTATTTAATTATTCAAGTCTATTTATTTATTTAATTTTTATAAATTGTTCGGGAATTTTCCAATTTAGGAATTCTATTATTCAGGAATTTTTCAATTTGGGAATTTTATTATTCTGGTATTTTCGAATTCCGGAATTTTTTAGTTAAGATTTTTCATAAATGGCAATTTTCTGTTGAGAATTTTATTATTCTGCAACTTTTCAATTTGAGAATTATATTATTCGGGATTTCTTCAATTAGGGAATTTTCAAATTCGGTAATATTATACACTGTTGGGGAATTTTCCAATTCCGGAAATTTCTACTTCGGATATTTTATAATTTAGCAATTTTCTGCCGTGAATTTTCTAATTCGGGAATTTTACAGTGTCGGGAATTTTCAAATTCGGTAATATTATAAAGTATCCGGCAATTTTATTTTCCGGGAATTTTACAATTTGGGAATTTCATTATTCGGGAATTTTCAAATTCGGTATTATTATAAACTATTCGGGAATTTTATTATTCGGGAATTTTCTAAATCCGGAATTTTCTAGTTCGGATATTCTATAATTTGGCAATTTTCTGCCGTTCATTTTATTCTCCGGAATTTTCTAATCCGGGAATTTTACGGTGTCGGGAATTTTTTTATTTTTTTTATTTTTCATTTTGAATTATTAAAGTCTTCTCATATCTTCAAAGTAAATATGAAAATTGTCCATGAAAGAATTTATTTTTTGAAATAATTGACAATGAGTTTCATATTTCTTTTCACTAAATTTAAATTTAAGTAGTCGAAAATAGCATAATTTACATTTTAATTTAATACTTCGATATGAATTTCAAATTCTAATAATAAAAATTTACATTTTAAGATTGTAGTCCATATTAGGGAGATCGGGATAAAATAGCGCAACACCAATGTGCTGAAAATCCTTATGAAAATTCCTCATATTTATTGTTTAAATTTAATTAACTCTACTTAAATATTTGTTATGTAAATTTTAAATAGTATAACATTATTTTAAATTTACTTTCTGTGAATATTTCTATATCCAGGAAAAAGTCAGGAAATTTTATTGGTCAGGGAAGGTTAGGGAAAAGTTAGAAATTTTGAGAAAAAAATTTTGCAAAAGACAGGGATAATGAATTTAAAATTTTGGATTTGGAATTGTTTTATTTTGTTTATAAAATATTCTATGTTAGAAATATCACGAAGTTAATATTCTGGTCTTCGAATATTATAAATTATTTGATAGTATATGTTAATGGTTTGGGAAAATGAAAAATTGGTCAGGGAATTTTGAAACTGAATTTTTTAGGCCACCCTGATTTAATATTCAAGTACTAATTTTTTTGCCTTGTATTTCTATTTCTATTATTTTACAGTTGATTCCTCCTGCCGATTATATTTTTAGTTAACAATTTTATTATTTGGATAAAAATTAAACTATTATGGTAACAAATTACCTTTTTATTGAAAATTCCTGTTTTGATGCTAAGAATTGAACTGAAATCTTTCTTGGTTGAACATTCAACTATTTTGCTGAAAATTCGTTTTGGATTGAAAATTCATCCCTTTTAGTAGAAATGTCATATTTTTGCATAAAAATGCAATTGTTTGGTTGAAAACTAATCTTCTTTATTTGAGGATTCAACTATGTTATTAAAAATTCGTCTATTTTGTTTGAATACATTTAAATTTTATCCAAAATTAAATTCTTTTGGTTGAAATATCATCTATTACATTATTTATTGAAAATTCATCTTTTTTGTTGAAAATCGTTTTTTTTTTGTAATTGAAAATTCAACCACTTGGGTGAAAGTTGAACTTCTTTGTTAAAAAATTATTTTTTGGTTGAATCTTCATCTCTTTTGTTGAATCAATAACTATTTCGTTAAAAGATCCTTTCTCTGTGTTTAAAATTAATTTTTTAACTGAAAATATACTTGTTCTATTTTTGATTTTGATTTAGCAATTTAAATTAACTGTTTCAGCTTCCTAACTGAGAAATCTTTATTTGTTGAAAATTAATTTTTGTTATTGAAAATTTAACTTTCCCATTTTTTGTTGAAAATGGATATTTTTTAGTGGAAAGTTCAACCATTTGTTTGAAAATTCGTTTTTTTATAGAAAATTATTATTTTATTAAAATTCGTCGTTTTGGATTAAAAAGTTAATCCGTTTCATTAGAAATTTCATCTTTTTGCATAAGAATGCAACTGTTTGGTTGAAAATTAATCTTTGAAGATTCAACTATTTTATTGAAAATTTGTCCATTTTAGTTTAATTAAACTGGATTTTATATAAAATGAAAATGTTTTTGGTAGAAATATGTACAATTACATCATTTATTGAAAATTTTTCTTTGTTATTTAAAAACTCAAGTAATTAAGTAAAAGTTTAACTTCTTTGTTAAAAATTTATTTTTTGGTTGAATCTTCATATATTTTTTAGAAAAATTAACTATTTCGTTGAAAGGTCGTTTCTCAAAGTTATGAATTAAATTTTTTTTTTTTTTTACTGAAAATGTAACTTTTCCGCATTTTTGGTTGAAAACCGATCTCTTTTACTTGAAAATCGACTTTGTTGATGTGAAACTGTTTGGTTGAAAAAACTTTTTAACTTTTTTAAAAAAGAAAATTATGTTTTTGGGTTAAAAGTTCTACAATTTGAATTAACTGTTTTTTCTTTCCTTACTGAAAAATCTTTATTAGTTCATTTGCTGAAAATTCGTTTTCTTTTAGTTGATAATTAAATTTTTTACTGAAAATCTTTTTTCCATTTTTGGTTTGAAAATTTGTTTTCTATTTGTTCAAAATTTTTTTTTAACTGAAAATATAACTCTTCCAGTTTTGTTTGGAAATCGATATTTTTTAGTTCAAACTTCGTCTTTTTTGACAGAAAAAAAAATTTCTTGGTTTTCAAAAAATTAGGTTTTTTTACTCGAAATTTCAACATTTGAAATTAACTGTCTTTTCTTTCCACACTTAAAAATCTTCAATTGTTGAAAATTCGTTTTCTTTCAGTTGAAAATTAATTTTATTTTACTGAGAATGTAAATTTTCCATTTTTTTTTAAATTTATTTCTTTTGGTTGAAATTTCGTCTTTGTTGATAGAAAACTAATCTTCTTGTTTAATTTTTTTTTTCTTTAGAAACTAAACTGTTTAATATAAAAATAAGTTTTTAACTTCTTTTTCTACAGAAATTTTGTTTTTTTGGCTTGAAAGTTTAAGAATTTAAATTAACTTTTTCTTTCTTACCTGAGAAATCTTTATTTATTGAAAATTTAACCATTTGTTTGAAAAAATTTTTTTTTATAGAAAATAAATATTTTGGCTGAAAGTTTCTCTTTTTGGTATTAAAATGTATCTATTTTTCTAGAAAAGTAATGTTTTTTTGCTGTACTAAATAAACAAATGGTTTTTCCTGGACAATTTTATTAATATTATTCATAATCATTTTTGAAAATTGAAAAATTGAAATCAGTGTTACCAACGCTATCATCTAGTACAGTATCAGTCGGTAATTTAGTATTTAGGAGAGATCTAACTTGCCCTCAAAGCCTTTCGTGCAGAAGCTTCCAGCTGAAATTTTGCACCACTTCCGTCGCCAGGGGGTTTACTATCCAGGAAGAAACATCAGCTTGATTTTTGCAATTTTTAATTTTTATAATTTATATCCAATATTAAATTTTTCTATCTCCTGGAATTCAAATTTAATAAAATCATAAATTTCACCCCCCCCCCCTTGCAGTTGCTTAAATATTTTTTATTATTATTTTATTATACAATCTTTCGTTTCCTATAGAATAGGGCGGGTCAAAATTAGTCAAGAAATAGTCATAAAGTAAAAAAAAATTGTCATTTTAAAAAACCAAAAGGAAAATTAAACTTTTTATCATCCCAATTTTTTTTATCACGTTCAGATATGCGCCTCGAGCGAAAAAAAATCCTCTTCCATTTTCTCAAAATGTAATTTAATTTTTGAATCAAACTTTTTTTGACTGTTTTAACAACTCGATAGCTGAAAGGTAAATTCTAAATTTTTTTTTATTTGAAAATTTGATTTTTTATCACCCTCGAAATTTGAGAAAACGTGACCCCTGAGCGAAAAAAACCTCCCCTCCATTTTTTCGAAACCTGTCGCGATCATTTTGAATTTAAAACTGGACTTTTTATCACCGACCCATATTTGTAAAATGTGCCCTGGAACGAAAAAAAATTATTTCTAAATTTTCTCAGAACCTAATAAGATTTTCCAATCAGTCTTTTTAGGTTTTATTCCAGCATTGATTTATCTCAAAAGCACTTTTTCATTTTTTTTAAATAAAAAATTCGATTTTTGGGAACTTTGTTACTATTTGTTACGGAAGAGGGGAGGGGGTACTTCACTCATATACGTACTTTTTGCAAATTTTCAAAAAATTTATCATGCAGATTATCTTTTTAGTTACAAATTTTATTATTTGGTTGAAAATTTAACAATTTTCTTAAAGAGACATATTTTTTTTCAAATTCAACTTTTTTGTTAAAAATTCGTCATTTTGGGTCAAAAATTCAACCCTTTTTGTAGAACAGTAACCTTTTGTTTAAAATTCATATTTTGTTGCTGATAAGGCAACTGAAATCTTTTTTGGATGAAAAATATTTTTTCTGAAAATTGGCCTTTTTAATTTAAAAGTTGATCTTTTTTTTTAGCAGAAATATTGCAGCTTTCTTGGATAAAAATGCAACTGTTTTGTTAAAAATTCAACTATTTCCTAGAAAATTTACTTTTTGTTTAAAATTCGTATTTTTCTGTTGAAAAGTCAATTGAAATCCTTTTGCAGGAAAATTCAACTCTTTTTTTTTAATTTGTCTTTTTGATTTAAAAATTTACATGTTTTAGTAGAATTTTCATTTTTCTTAGACAAAAATGCAACTTTTTCGTCGAAAATTTAACAATCTTGTTAAAAAGTCATATTTTTTATTGAAAATTCTACTGTTTTGTTAAAAATTTCATATTTCGTAGAAAATTTACCTTTTGTTTAAAATTTATATTTTGGTGCTGAAAAATGAGATGAAATCTATTCTGGATAAAAGTTCAACTTAAAAAAAAATTTGTCGTTTTTTATTGAAAATTTATCTCTTTTAGTACAAATTCCATATTTATTGGATAAAAATGCAACTATTTGGTAGAAAATTCAACTATTTCGTTGAAAATTCATTCTATTCGTTTGAAAAAAATCGTCTTTTTGGATTGAAAATTCAATTTTGTTCGTAGAAACGTATTTTTTGTTGATAATTTATATTTTGATCTTGAAAAGTCAACTGGAATCTTTTTTGGTTAATAAATTACAATTTGAAAAAATTTTAAATACAACTAAACAAATTTTTTTAATTAAAAAATTCAAATATGTTTTAAATATTGTTTAAATAAAAATTTATTTGTTTTTTATCCATTTGTTAATCTTTTTTGGATAAAAATGCAACTATTGGATAGGAAATTCAACAATTTTGTTAAAAAGTCATCCTTTTTGCTTAAAAATTCGTCTTTTTGGATTGAAAATTCAATTTTTTCCGTAGAAACACATTTCCTGCTTAAAAATTCATATTTTGATCTCAAAAAGTCAACTAAAATCTTTTTTGATTGAAAATTCAACTTTTTTTCTTTAATTTATCATTTTGATTTGAAAATTTATCCGCTTTGGTAGAAATTTTTTTTTTTATGAAAATGCAACTTTTTGGTTAAAAATTATTCTTCTTTGCTTGAGTTGAAAGTTTAACTATTTTTTTGAAAATTAATCTTTTTAAATTGAAAATTCAACTATTTGGGTAAAAGTTAAACTACATTGATAACATTTTTTTTTATTGAAGGCTTATGTCATTGGTTAAAAATTTAATTGTTCAGTGAAAAATTCTTTTTTTTTTAAATTAATTTTGTAACTGAAAATATAACTTTTCCATTTTTTTAAGATTGATCTTTTTTATTTGAAAATTATCCTTTTTTGCTGAAAATAAAAAAAATTCTTGGTTTAAAATTTCATTTTTTCGGGCAAAAATGAATCAGTTTTGTGAAAAAATAATTTTTTGCTGAAGTCATATGTTTTGTTTGAAAATTCAATTTTTGTAAAGAAAATTCGTCTTTTGGCTTGAACAATCAACAATTTAGATACAATTTTTTTTCTTGAGTGAAAAATCTTTATTTGCTGAAAATTCATCTTTTTCGTTTAAAATTTTTTTTTTTTATAAATTTCATATTTTTTGATTTAAATATAAACTATGACACTTTTTGTTGGGAATTTATCTTTTCAGGCTAAAAATTCAACTTTTCTGTTAAAAATTTATTTATTCTGTTGAAAATTCAAGTCTTTTGTTAAAAAGCCATCTTTTATAGTAAAAAAGACATTTTTTGTTAAAAATAAATTAATAAATTTCAAAATTTTAAATCTGTATCTGAAATACTGTTTCATTCCATTCATAAAAGATTGTATGTTAAAAGTATTTCAAGATTAAAATGCTAGTATTTGAATATTAATGACCAAGAAAAATGAAAAAATAGGCAAGAAAAAATAAGGGAATTTTGAAAATGAAGTTCTCGGACGCCCTGCCTAATTGTACTAGCAATAAATAGTAAAACATTTTTGGAAACTAAAAATTACTTAGACTAAAAATTTTAGATAAAAAATTTCAATTTTTTTTAGATTTCTAAAAATTAGTCTCAGAGTGGGCCTATAATCCGTTACGTAATTTAAGTACGGCCCCTACCCTTCAATCGTGGAAATTTGATTATAAAATTGTAAATGTCAGCTGCTAAATATACAATATCTCGGGAATATTTTCTTTGAAAATTGGCCTGGAGTATAATTCTTAAGGAAGGTCGTAAATCAGACGGTGGAAATGCAAATGACCCTGGAAAAATCTGCTGGTTGGATTTTGAAAGTGACTTTTAGGGTGATTGGCAGTGGGACTAGAGAATTTTCCTGCGATAATTTGAAACAGCCTGTACTAACAGCCTAATGAACAGTTGGCTTCTATTGGCAGTAGGTGCCTGCGTTTAGATTTAGGTTCGTTATATTAGGGCAGCACAGCTGGCTTTGCAACTCCCCTTCAATTCTTCAAACGAAATCCTCTGTCCCAAACCATTTTGCTAGGTCTCACCCTCTCCTCTCCTCTCATCTGGTCTCTAGTCACCAACTCTAGTCTAGTCTAGAAAATCTATTCCAATCACATCCTCAGGCCAATTGATCAGAGCCATGCTTAATTATACCATTTTCCACGCCACATTTCGAATCATCAAACTTCTCATTTTTCATTCCCAAGCTTCTTTGATTTAAAAAAATCATTTCTTTGACAAATGAAAATATTCCTTTGATTGGAATAAAGTACTGAGAAATTGATTTCAACAACATCAGAAGACAATATTTTCCCACTTCATTTAGAATCATCAAACTTCTTCTTTAAATAATTAAAGAAATTATTTGTTTGATACTAATCTTTTGATTTAAAAAAATATTCTTTTGGAAAATAGCTTAGAATCACGTAATTAGAAAATTAAAATTGATTCCAGCCCCCATCTCATTTCGAATCATCAAACTTCTCATTATTCATTCCTAAGCTTCTTTCATTTGAAGAAATTATTTCTTTGATATTATATGAAAATATTCCTTTGATTCAAATAAAGTACTGAGAAATTTATTTCAATAACATCACAAGACAATATGTTCCCACTTCATTTAGTTTTAGAATCATCAAACTTCTTTAAATAATTAAAGAAATTATTTGTTTGATACTAATCTTTGAATTTAAAAAAATATTCTTCTGCAAAATTGCTCATAATCACGTAACAAGAAAATTTATTTCAGCCACAACCTCATTTCGAATCATCAAACTTCTCATTTTTCATTACCCAAGATTCTTTGATTCAAAGAAATTATTTCTTCGGTATATGCAAATATTCCTTTGATTCAAATAAAGTACTAAATTTATTTCAATATCATCACAAGACAATATTTTCCCACTTCATTCAGAATCATCAAACTTCTTCTTTAAACAATTAAATAAATTATTTGTTTGATACTAATTCTTAGGTTTAAAAAAATATTCTTTTGAAAAATTTCTTAGAATCACGTCATAACTCCAATCATAAGAACATCGAGAGGAACATTGACTCCAGCCCCAACCTCATTTCGGATCATCAAACTTCTCATTTTTCATTACCCAAGTTTCTTTGATTTAAAGAAATTATTTCTTTGGCATATGGAAATATTCTTTGATTCAAATAAAGTACTGAACAATTTATTTCAAAAACATCACAAGACAATATTTTCCTACTTCATTTAGAATTATTAAACTTCTTCTTTAAATAATTGAAGAAATTATTTGTTTGATACTAATTCTTAGATTAAAAAAAATATTCTTTTGCAAAATTGCTCAGAATCACGTCATAACTCGCGTCATAAGAACATTGACTCCAGCCCCAACCTCATTTCGAATCATCAAACTTCTCATTTTTCATTACCCAAGCTTCTTTGATTTAAAGAAATTATTTCTTTGGTATATGCAAATATTCCTTTCATTCAAATAAAGTACTGAAAAATGCATTTCTATATCACAAGACAATATTTTTCGACTTCATTTACAATCATCAAACTTCTTCTTCAAATATAATTGAAGAAATTATTTGTTTGATACTAATTCTTAGGTTTAAACAAATATTCTTCTGAAAAATGTCTTAGAATCACGTCATAATTCGCGTCATAAGAACATTGACTCGAACCCCAAGCTCATTTCGAATCATCAAACTTCTTTAAATAATTGAAGAAATTATTTGTTTGATACGAATTGTTTGATTTAAAAAAATATTCTTTAGGAAAATTGCTTAGAATCACATAATTTGAACATTGATTCTAGCCACATCTAATTTCGAATCATCAAACTTCTCATTTTTCATTCCCAAGCTTCTTTGATTCAAAGAAATTATTTCTTTAGTATATGCAAATATGTATTCCTTTGATTCAAATAAAGTACTGAAAAATGTATTTCAATATCAAAAGACAATATTTTTCCGAGTATTTTTCCACTTCATTTACAATCATCAAACTTCTTCTTTAAATAATTAAATAAATTATTTGTTTGATACTAATTGTTAGGTTTAAAAAAATATTATTTTGAAAAATTTCTTAGAATCACATCATAACTCGCGTCATGAGAATATTAACTCCAGCCCCAACCTCATTTCGAATCATCAAACTTCTTTAAATAATTAAAGAAATTATTTGTTTGATACTAATTCTTTAATTTAAAAAAATATTCTTTAGGAAAATTGCTTGGAATCACGTCATTAGAAAATTGATTCCAGCCCCCACCTTTGATTCGAATATAGTACTGAAAAATTTATTTCAATAACATCACAAGACAATATTTTCCTACTTCATTTAGAATCATCAAACTTCTCATTTTTCATTCCCAAGCTTCTTTGATTTAAAGAAATTATTTCTTTGGTATATGAAAATATTCCTTTGATTCAAATAAAGAACTGAAGAATTTATTTCAATAACATCACAAGACAATATTTTCCCACTTCATTTAGAAACATGAAACTTCTCCTTTAAACAATTAAAAGAATGATGGGTTTGATACTAATTCTTAGGTTTAAAAAAATATTCTTTTGAAAAATTTCTTAGAATCCAGGAGAAAATTGATTCCAGCCCAAACTTCATTTCGATTCATCAAACTTCTCATTTTTCACGCCCAAGCATCTTTTATTTGAAAAAATTATTTCTTTGATATATGAAAATATTTCTTTGATTCAAATAAAGTACTGAAGAATTTATTTCAATAACATCACAAGACAATATTTTCCCACTTCATTTACAATCATCAAACTTCTTCTTCAAATAATTAAAGAAATTATTTGTTTGATACTAATTCTTTGATTTGAAAAAATATTCTTTAGGAAAATTGCTTCGAATCACATAATTAAAAAATTGATTCCAGCCCCATCTCATTTCGTATGAACAAACTTCTTAATTTTCATTACCTAAGCTTCTTTGTTTTGAAAAAATTATTTCTTTGGTATATGCAAATATTCCATTGATTCAAATAAAGTACTGAAAAATGCATTTCAATATCTCAAGACAATATTTTTCCACTTCATTCAGAATCATCAAACTTCTTCTTTAAACAATTAAAGAAATTATTTGTTTGATACTAATTCTTAGGTTTAAAAAAATATTCTTTTGAAAAATTTCTTAGAATCACGTCATAACTCCAATCATAAGAACATTGACTCCAGCCCCAACCTCATTTCGGATCATCAAACTTCTCATTTTTCATTACCCAAGCTTCTTTGATTTAAAGAAATTATTTCTTTGGCATATGAAAATATTCTTTGATTCAAATAAAGTACTGAACAATTTATTTCAAAAACATCACAAGACAATATTTTCCCACTTCATTTAGAATCATCAAACTTCTTTAAATAATTAAAGGAATTATTTGTTCGATACTATATCTTAGATTGAAAAATATAATCTTTTGCAAAATTGCTCAGAATCACGTCATAAGAAAATTTATTTCAGCCACAACCTCATTTCGAATCATCAAACTTCTCATTTTTCATTCCCAAGCTTCTTTGTTTTGAAAAAATGATTTCTTTGGTATATGAAAATATTCCTTTGATTCAAATAAAGTACATACTGAGAAATTGATTTCAATAAGATCACAAGACAATATTTTCCTACTTCATTTAGAATTATTAAACTTCTTCTTTAAATAATTAAAGAAATTATTTGTTTGATACTAATTCTTAGATTAAAAAAAATATTCTTTCGCAAAATTGCTCAGAATCACGTCATAACTCGCGTCATAAGAACATTGACTCCAGCCCCAATCTCATTTCGAATCATCAAACTTCTCATTTTTCATTACCCAAGCTTCTTTGATTTAAAGAAATTATTATTTTTTTGGTATATGCAAATATTCCTTTGATTCAAATAAAATATTGAAAAATGTATTTCAATATCACAAGACAATATTTTTCCACTTCATTTATAATCATCAAACTTCTTCTTTAAATAATTAAAGAAATTATTTGTTTCATACTATTTCTTTGATTTAGAAGAATATTCTTTGGGAAAATTGCTTAGAATCACTTCATGAGAAAATTGATTCCAGCCCTATCTCTTTTCGAATCATCAAACTTCTTATTTTTCATTCCCATGCTTCTTTGATTTAAAGACATTATTTCTTTATTATATGCAAATATTCCTTTGATTCGAATATAGTACTGAAAAATTTATTTCAATAACATCACAAGACAATATTTCCGCACTTCATTTAGAATCATCAAACTTCTTTAAATAATTAAAGGAATTATTTGTTTGATACTATATCTTAGACTTAGATTTAAAAAAATATTCTTTTGGAAAATAGCTTAGAATCACGTCATTAGAAAATTGATTCCAGCCCCCATCTCATTTCGAATCATCAAACTTCTCATTATTCATTTCCAAGCTTATTTGATTTAAAGCCATTATTTCTTTAATATATGAAAATATTCCTTTGATTTGATTATAGTACTGAAAAATTTATTTCAATAACATCACAAGACAATATTTTCCCACTTCATTCAGAATAATCAAACTTCTTCTTCAAATATAATTAAAGAAATTATTTGTTTGTTACTAATTCTCTGATTTAAAAAAATATTCTTTAGGAAAATTGCTTAGAGTCACATCATTAGAAAATTGATTCCAGTCCCATGCCATTTCGAATCATCAAACTTCTCATTTTTCATTCCCAAGCTTCTTTGATTCAAAGAAATTATTTCTTTGGTATATGCAAATATTCCTTTGATTCAAATAAAGTACTGAGAAATGTATTTCAATATCACAAGACAATATTGTTCCACTTCATTTACAATCATCAAACTTCTTCTTCAAATAATTAAAGAAATTATTCGTTTGATACTAATTCTTAGATTAAAAAAAATATTCTATTGCAAAATTGCTCAGAATCATGTCATAAGAAAATTTATTTCAGCCACAACCTCATTTCGAATCATCAAACTTCTCATTTTTCTTTAGCCAATCTTCTTTGATTTAAAGAAATTATTTCTTTGCTATATGCAAATATTCTTTTGATTCAAATAAAGTACTGAAAAATTTATTTCAATATCACAGAACAATATTTTTCCACTTCATTTACAATAATCAAACTTCTTCTTTAAATAATTGAAGAAATTATTTGTTTGATACTAATTCTTAGGTTTACAAAAAATATTCTTTTGAAAAATTTCTTAGAATCCAGAAAAAAATTGATTCCAGCCCCAACCTCATTTCGAATCATCAAACTTCTCATTTTTCATTGCCAAGAAAAATTTCATTATTCGCTTTTATATTAAACAATTAAGGAATGAAGCTATTCACTCAGAAAGAAACTTCTTGTTTCATTTTGGAAATCATTTCTTCAACTTCTTGATTTTGTTTAATTTGTTTAATTTTCAATAATGATTTTCACATTCTTCTTTGAATTAAAAAAATTATTTCTTTGATTTATGAATATATTCCTTTTATTCAAATAAGGTAGTGAAAAATTTATTTAAATCAAGTGATAAGACAATATTGATTCCAGTCTTAATTATAATATTATATTCCCCACTTCATTTAGAATCATCAAACTTCTCATTTTTAATTCAGAAGAAAATATTCATTTTTTGATTTTATATTAAACCTTTCACCAACAGAAAAGTTTTTGTTCCATTCAGGAAATCGTTTTTTTAACTTCTTCATTTTGCTCAATTAGTTTAATTTTAAATAATAACGCTTTCCTTCTTCTTTGAATTAAAGAAATTATTTCTTTCAATTAAGAAAATATTCATTTGAGTCAAATACTACAGTACTCAATTACACAAATACTCCACTTAATTTCGAATCATCAAACTTCTCATTTATCATTCCCAGAAAATTTAATTTAAAAGAAAATTCAAGAAATCGATTCATTAATTAATGACGTTTTCCTTCTTCTTTGAATAGATACAAAAATTATTTGTTCTATATTAATTCGTAGATTTAAAAAAATATTCTTCTGGAAAATTATGTACTTAGAATCACGTAATAAGACAATTCATTCCAGCCACAATTATACCATTTTTACCACTTCATTTCTATTAATCATTTTTAGAAAATTGATTTCGGCCTTAATTATACCATTTTCCCCACCTCATTTCGAATCATCAAACTTCTGAATTATCATTTCCAAAAAAATGGTCATTATTCGCTTTTATATTGAACAATTAAGCCATTCACTCAGAAAAAAGTTCTTTTTTAATTTTGGAAATCGTTTCTTTAACTTCTTGATTTTGTTAGATTGGTTTAATTTTAAGCTTTTGAATTAGGTTATTAAATATTCATAAAAAATTCTTTTGTTAAATTTAGAAAACCTTTTCTTTAACTATTTGTTCTAATTCAGGGTTAATATTTGTACAATTTTAAATAACGATGTTTACTTTCTTCTCTGAATGACAGAAATTATTTGTTTAATACTATGTCTTCGATTAAATAAAATGTTTTTTCGGAAAATTAATTTCAATCACGTCACAAGATAATTGATTCCAGCCTTTATGATACCATTCTCCCCATTTCATTTCGATTCATCAAACTTCTCATTTTTCATTCCCAAGAAAATTTGCATTATTCGCTTTTATATTAGGTAATCTTAAAATATTCATACAGAAAGAAACTTTTGTTAAATTTAAGAAATCGTTTTATTAATTTTTTTTTTCAATTCAGGGTTAATATTTGTTTAATATTAAATAATGGCATTTTTCTTCTTCTACTTTAAACTAAATAAAGTATTTGTTTGATACTATTTCTTTGATTTATAAAGACGTTCTTTTGGAAAATCGACTTTCTATCGACTTAAATCGACTTTTTATTTCTTTAATTCACATAAAAAAGGTAACTAAGAAATTTCTTTAAATTAAAGAAACTTTCTTTGACCGTATACAATTTTTTTTTTAATCAAAGCAATATTTTTCTGGTTATCACAGATTTAAAATCATGATTGATTAGAATAGACTGCAAATTGTCATTCAAGTTTGGACTATTATTTGTACATAATTTAAAAGTAAGATTACAGACTACAGTAGATGAGCGAAATTTTTTCCCCTAAAATTAAGTATCACTAAGTGTGCATCTGTTGCTCATAAAAAAGGAATATAAAAAAGGGACTAAAAAATTTGAGTTATTTCGAGACGGAAAGTAAGGTTCTAGTGTTTATTAAAATCCATAAAAGGAGATATTAGCATAAGATATTATATTTATGTGCGAAATTGTTTTTTTGGCAGTAAATTTTCTCGTCGTTGCTTCTTTCTTTAATCATTCTGCTTTTTTTATATATATGCTTTACCTACTTCTTTGGCATTTCCTTGTTGGCAGCTGCGACCGTTACGAATGGCCGGGATAACGAGCGCATCCAAAGGATCATGGGGAAAGCATTATGTGATGAAAAAAGTTGGGTCGCCTTACAAAAGAATCGGATCTCATGGAGGATCTAGCGATGACAAAATTCAAGGGCTCGAACTTCCTTAGGAAAGATGATGAACTTTTTTCGTCTTGATCACTGCTTGTCAGTGACTCTTCTCTCACGGTTTCGGGAAAATCCATTGTTCTCTTCTCTCACGATTTCAACTAGTAAAAATCCACTGTCAATCAGTGAAAATCCACTGTCAGACAGTGAAAATTCACTGTCAATCAGTAAAAATCACTGTCAATCAGTGAAAATCCACTGACATTCAGTAAAAATATACTGTCAATCAGTAAAAATTTACTGTCATCTTCTCTCATGAATTCGATCAGTAAAAATCCACTGTCAATCAGTGAAAATCCACTGTCAATCAGTGAAAATCTACTGTCAACCAGTAAAAATCCACTGTCAATCAGTAAAAATCCACTGCCAATCAGTGAAAATCCACTGTCAATCAGTAAAAATTCACTGTCAATCAGTAAAAATACACTTGTAAGTAAGTACAAATTTACTGTAATCTTCTCTCACGAATTCGATCAGTGAAACCCCACTGCCAATCAGTGAAAATCCACTGCCAATCAGTAAAAATACACTGACAATCAGTAAAAATCCACTGTCCTCTTCTCTCACGAATTCAATCACTAAAAATCCACTGTCAATCAGTGAAAATCCACTGTCAATCAGTGAAAATCCACTGTCAATCAGTAAAAATCCACTGTCAATCAGTAAAAATCCACTGTGAATAAGTAAAAATCCACTGTCAATCAGTGAAAATCTACTGTCAACCAGTAAAAATCCACTGCCAATCAGTGAAAATCCACTGTCAATCAGTAAAAATTCACTGTCAATCAGTAAAAATACACTGTAAATAAGTACAAATTTACTGTCATCTTCTCTCACGAATTTTATCAGCAAAAATCCACTGACAATCAGTGAAAATCCACTGTAAATCAGTAAAAATACACTGTCAATCAGTGAAAATCCACTGTTAATCAGTAGAAATACACTGTAAATAAGTACAAATTTACTGTCATCTTCTCTCGCGAATTCGATCAGTAAAAAATCACTGCCAATCAGTGAAAATCCACTGTCAATCAGTAAAAATACACTGTAAATAAGTACAAATTTACTGTCATCTTCTCTCACGAATTCGATCAGTAAAAATTCACTGCTAGTCAGTGAAAATCCACTGTCAATCTGTGCAATTCCACTGTAAATCAATAAAAATCCACTGCTAATCAGTGAAAATTCACTGTCAATCAGTAAAAATGTACTGTCATCTACTCCCACGAATTCAAGCAGTAAAAATCCACTGTCAATCAGTGAAAATCCACTGTGAATCAGTGAAAATCCACTTTCAATCAATAAAAATACACTGTAAATAAGTATACAAATTTGCTGTCATCTTCTCTCACGAATTCGATTAGTAAAAATCCACTGCCAATCAGTGAAAATCCACTGTCATTTACTCTCACGAATTCAAGCAGTAAAAATCCACTGCCAATCAGTGAAAATCCACTGTCAATCAATAAAAATCCACTGTGAATCAGTAAAAATCCACTGTTATCTTCTTTCACGAATTCAATCAGTAAAAATCTACTGTCAATCTGTGAAAATCCACTGTCTATCAGTAAAAATACACTGTAAATCAGTACAAATTGAATGTCATCTTCTCTCACGAATTCGATCAGTAAAAATCCACTGCCAATCAGTGAAAACCCACTGTCAAACAGTAAAAATTCACTGTCATCTTCTCTGACGAATGCAATCAGTAAAAATCTACTGTCAATCAGTAATAACACACTGCCAACTAGTGAAAATTCACTGGAATTTTCTCACACGAATTAAATCAGTAAAAATCCACTGATAATCAGTAAAAATCCACTGTTAATCAGTGAAAATCCATTGTCAATCAGTAAAAATCTACTGTCAATCAATGAAAAACCACAGTCAATCAGTGAAAATCCACTGTGCATTAGGAAAAATCCACTTTCAATCATTGAAAATCCACTGTACTCTTCTCTCACGATTTCAATGATAGAAAATCCACTGTCAATCAGTGAAAATCCACTGTACACTTCTTTCATGATTTCAATAAGTAAAGATCCACTGTCAATCAGTAAAAATCCACTGCCAATCAGTAAAAATCCACTGTAATCTTTTCGCTAGAATTCAATCAGTAAAAATCCACGCTCAATCAGTGAAAACCCACTGTCAATAAGTAAAAATTCACTGTCATCTTCTCTCACAAATTCAATCAGTAACAATCTACTGTCAATCAGTAATAACACACTGCCAATAAGTGAAAATTCACTGTAATCTTCTCACACGAATTAAATCAGTAAAAATCCACTGACAATAAGTGAAAATCCACTGTTAATCAGTGAAAATTCATTGTTAATCAGTAAGAATCTACTGTGAATCAATGAAAAACCACTGTCAATCAGTGAAAATCCACTGTGCATTAGTAAAAATCCACTGTCAATCAGTGAAAATCCACTGTACACTTCTCTCATGATTTCAATAAGTAAAGATCCACTGTCAATCAGTAAAAATCCACTGCCAATCAGTAAAAATCCACTGTAATCTTTTCGCTAGAATTCAATCAGTAAAAATCCACGCTCAATCAGTGAAAACCCACTGTCAATAAGTAAAAATTCACTGTCATCTTCTCTCACAAATTCAATCAGTAACAATCTACTGTCAATCAGTAATAACACACTGCCAATAAGTGAAAATTCACTGTAATCTTCTCACACGAATTAAATCAGTAAAAATCCACTGACAATCAGTGAAAATCCACTGTTAATCAGTGAAAATTCATTGTTAATCAGTAAGAATCTACTGTGAATCAATGAAAAACCACTGTCAATCAGTGAAAATCCACTGTGCATTAGTAAAAATCCACTGTCAATCATTGAAAATCCACTGTACTCTTCTCTCACGATTTCAATGATAGAAAATCCACTGTCAATCAGTGAAAATCCATTGTACACTTCTCTCATGATTTTAATAAGTGAAGATCCACTGTCAATCAGTTAAAAATCCACTGTAATTTTTTCTCACGAATTCAATCAGTAAAAATCCACGGTCAATCAGTGAAAATCCATTGTCAATCAGTAAAAATATACTGTCAATCAATGAAAATCCACTGACAATCAGTGAAAATTCACTGCCTAGTCAGTAAAGATTCACAATCAATCAGTGAAAATCCACAATCAAGTAGTGAAAATCCACTGTACTCTTCTCTCACGATTTCAATTACTGAAAATCCACTGTCAATCAGTAAAAAGACACTGTAAATCAGTAAACATCCACTGTACTCTCCTTTCACGATTTCTATTACTGAAAATCCACTGGCAATCAGTGAAAATCCTCTGTACTCTTCTCTCACGATTTCACACAGTGAAAATCCACTGTCAATCAGTGGAAACTTGCTAAAATGTTTAGTCCCGTCTCTGAAATGTCAACACATTTCAGTGACTTTTCACTGAATGAAATAGTAAAAAAACTCAATGAGAATCCGTAAAATCCGACTGATTCGAGTTTAGAGAACACGTTTTTTTTTTTAATTCAAATAGTACACTTCATTAAAATTGTTAAATTCATTTTCCTAATTGTAAGTCCTTCTTGCAACCCTTTTATATTAAGTAAACCTGAAAAAAATTTCATAATTTAAAGCAAGGGCGGAAAAGAGAAGGCACGCTTGCTTCAAACAAATATAAATATTTTCAATGTAAAGAGCCAACTGGAACTAAATCTGGAAAATTGGTCTCAAAAATGAAAAGCCGGAATATTATTTGTTGATTTAAAAAAAAATGGCACTGCTATTGCTTTGGATTAATAGAATTATGTACGTTTGAATTGGGCGCTCAAAAATAACAGAGGGTGAAACAAGTTCTAAAAATGCGGTCCAGCCGAGATGCATTTCACCGGATTATATCGGATTACCCTGGATTACATCTATATACAGAATTACTCTTGGTTACTCAAGATTACTTCGGATCGAATAGGATTACTCTGGATTACACAAAATTACAGTGGATTACTTCCTCTCATTGAGACTCACGCAAAATTTTAACCAAAAAGGATTACTTTTTAACAAAAACTGATGTTGAAATTACAACAAAATAGATCAATTTTTATCCAAACAGTTGAATTTTCAACCAAGAAGGTTAATTTTTTTATCGAAAAAGAGCAATGTTCAACAAAATACATGAGTTTGCAAGAAATATCAACTAAAAAATATAAACTTTTCACCAAAAATGGAATAGTTCAATTTTTAATTGAAAAATAACTTTTCAACCAAAAAACAATGATTTTTAAAGAATATAGTTAATTTTCCAACCATAGAAATTAAGTTCCAACTACAATTAATAATCTTCTAGCAAAAAAATTCATTTTTTAACCATTTTTTAAATTTTCTGCAAAGTTGATTAATTTTTAACCAAAGGAAAAAAATTGTTTAATTTTCAACAAAGTAGATTAATTTTAAACAAAATATTTGAATTATCAACAGAAAACATGAATTTTCAAGAGAGCAGATTAATTTTCTACCGAAAAGATGGTTTTTCGACCAAGTTTGTCAATTTTTAATCAAATAGTTGAATTTTCCAAAAAAAATATCAATTTTTGAACAAAAATGGATTAATCCATTTTTGTTCCATTTTTGAAAAATTGATTTTTCACTTTAAAAAATTAATTTTGAACCAAAAAAAAATTCTTAATACTTTTTAACTAAACCGCTTAATTTTCAACAAAGTAAATTAATCTTCATACAAATAGTTGAATTTTCAACCAAAAACAAGAATTTTCAAACAAGAAGATTGATTTTCTACCCAAAAGAGAAGAAATTTTAATAAAGTACGAGAATTTTCTACAACAACAAAAAGCATTTTTGAATCGACAACGAAATAGTCCACATTTCAGATAAAAAAATTAATTTTTAATGAAAAAAACGAATTCTCAACAAAATAGATGGATTTTTAACCAAAAAGAATAACTTTCAACAAAATAGTTGATGAACCAATAGGATATCTACTTTTTAACAAAATTATTTAATTTTCAACTAAGTAGATTAATTTTCAACCAAATACTTCAATTCCCAGCCAAAAAGATGAATTTTCAAGCAATAAGATGAATTTTCTCCCGGAAGGGAAGACATTTTAATAAAATACATGAATATTCAACTAAAAAATGCATTTTTTATCAAAAATGAAATACTCAACATTTCAGATAAAAAAAATTAATTTTCAACCAAAAAAAATAGAATTTTCAACCAAAAAAATGATTGTTCTGAACCAAAAATGAAATAGTTTAATTTTCAGTAAATAAAATTAATTTTTAACAACAAAAAAAGAACTCTAATAAAAAAGAAGTATTCCTAAGTATTGGATCTAATATTTTTTCCGTGAGTAATTATTGGAAATCCAATACTTTTTTGCGAAAAAAGTACTGGATCCGATACTTACCAATAATTTTTTCTCATATTGGAATTTTCACCAAAATTCATAAATTTTCAACCATATAGATGAATATTCAACTAAAACCCATCAATTTTCAACAAAAAATGGAATATTCAAATTTTAAGTTAAAAAAATTAATTTACATCTAAAGATTTAAATTTTCAAACAAGCAAATACATTTTTGAGAAAGTAGTTTAAAATTTGACACAGTAGTTGAATTTTCAACTAAAAAACATGTGTTCTCAAGGAAAAATTCAATACTTGAATTCTCGAGAAAAAATGTAATCTTGAAACAATTGTTACCTAAATAGTTTATTTTTCAACCAGAAATAGGAATTTTTAACAAAAAAGTTAAGTTTTAGTAAAATAGTTTAATTTTTTGTTGATTTTCCAAACACAAGTGACGAATTTTCTACAAAACAGTTGAATTTTCTACCCGAAAATAAGAAATGTTCACGAAAAAGTTAATTTACAAATAGTTTATTTTTCAACAAAATAGTTGAATATTCTTCTAGAAGAGATTAATTTTTAATTGAAAATATCAATTTTCATCAAAAAATGGAATAGTTACATTTTCATTACAAAAAAAATATATTTTTAACAACAAAAATTTCCAATAAAAGATTTCAACATTCAACCAAACAGTTGAATTTTCAATAAAAAAGATGATTTTTTTTAACAAAGAAGGTTAATTTTCCACCAAAAATATTAGAGTCGACTTTTCAATTAAAAAAAATTAACTTTCAACCATTAATTCATTTCAAATTTAGGCGAAAAAACGGGAAAAAGGGGAAGTTTCTTGAAAAAAGTGAGAAAAAGAGGAATTATTTAAAAAAGGGGGAACTAATTAATACAGTCAGCAATATTGACTCATTCCTTTGTCAAAACGTCCGCTTATTCAGTAGAAATGACTAATTATTGTGTAAAACCTTCTCTTATTAATTGAATTAGTAAAATTGTCACTGAAATGCATTTAAAGTGCATTTTTTCGCTCTAAATCTGAAGATGTAGCGAAATGGTAAAAAATTGCAACCTACATGAGTACGTAGCAAAATGTACGTAGCGATTGGTCGTTTTCAGAGATAATCTTACCCTCTCTCTTGTTCTCTCCTCCCTTATCGGCGCCCCACTCGCTAAAAAACGATGAACTTCACCGACTGCATTCCAATCCTCACTCTGCACCTTCCACCTCTCTCGCGAACGGCTGCACTCGATGCATCGCGAATCGTGCGCATGACACCGGATTGGCGAGTGTACCGGAAACTGGAGAGGGAAGCACCGGATTCCGAGGGGCGCGAGGGTAACGCCACACAATGCTCCGAGTGGGGGGTAATGCACTTCACCCCACAATCTGCACAATCCTTCCTTTCTTCCTTCCTTTGCTGGCTTGCTGGCTTGCTTGCATCCGACATTTGTACGGCACGTGCAATCCGAACCAATTCCGGGTTCAATAACTCTTTCCCCGCATCCAAAATTCAAAACAATACGGACAACTGTGTCAAAATCACACTCTAAAACAAAATCACTCAAAATTCCACTAATTAAATTAATTAGGCATGTTTTGACTGACAAAATAGTCGTTTTAACAGATTAATCAGTCAATGTTGCAGAATAAATCAATTAATAACTGTAAATTACTGATTTGCCTGTTACATTCCAGGCTGCAACATCCGATGATAATCGGAACGAATTCCGGGTTCAATAGCTCTTTCTCCGCATCCAAAATTCAAAACAATACAGACAACTAGGTCAAAATCACAGTTTAAATTAAAATCACTCAAAATTCCACTGATTACATTAATTAGACATGTTTTGACTGACAAAACAGTCGTTTTAACAGATTAATCAGTCGTTTCAACAGATTAATCACTCAATATTGCAGACCAAATCAATTAATAATTTCGAATTACTGATTTATTGCCTGTTACACTTTAAATATAAAAAAGTCAAAATTTGACTGATTAAATTAATCGAACTTGCTTTGCAATGCAAAATCAGTCATTACTACTGGCAAAACAGTCGTTCCAATAGATGGACCAGTCAATATTGCAGACTAAATCAAGAAATAACTTTAAATCACTGATTTGCCTATTACGTTTTGAATAAGAAAACAAAATCAAAATTTGACGATTAAATTAATCAAACTTGCTTTGACGGAAGAATCAGTCATATCTACTGGCAAAACAGTCGTTCTAATAGATGAACCAGTCAATATTGCAGAATAAATCAAATAATAACTTCAAATTAGTGATTTTTCTCTTACATTCCACGTTGCAACATCCGATTATATTATGAACAAATTCCGGGTTTAATAGCTCTTTCTCCGCATCAAAAATTGAAAGCAATACAGATATTTGGGTAAAATCACACTCCACATTGAAACACTCCAAATTCCACTGAATAAATTAATT
>CAKNXH010081417.1:13033-30645 GCA_932178445.1 Andricus quercusramuli
TTATATTATATTTCGAGGAAATTTTGTTTCTTACTTTTTTCCATATAAAATCATTTATTTCCATAAACTTTAACCAAAAAATGAAGGAAAAAAATGGTTTCCACACAAAAAAATCTCGCAAAAAATTAAATAATAAAAATTTTCAATCAACTTGCCCAATGGTGAGCAATTTTTTGAAATAAAAAAATATTTCGTAATGCCAAAAAAGGAACTTTCAAGTTCTGTTAGAACTGAATCTAATCATTTTGAGTTTGTGCAGCCCACCCTAACCTACACCCTTCAGAATTAATTAGAATTAATTAGATTAATTCATGCAGAACTGAAGGGTGGCAGTACAGAACTAGATAACTTTTTTGATCGAAAATGGGGATTTCGCATTAAAAAATTCTTAAAAAAACAAATATATTGTTGTAAAAGGATTTTTTTCAAAAATTTTTGTTACAATCATTTTTTTAAATTTTTAAATAAAATTTTAATTAGAATTTAGTTACAATTTTATCATAATAATATTTTTTGTCAACCTTTTAGCATTTATATTTCTTGAAATTATTATAATTTAATGGAAAAATATATAGTTTCTTATTTTATTCGGATTTTTAGCACAAAAATATGTCTGTCAATGTGATATCGCGATCTTCAATTTGGATTTTCGCGAAACGGAATAATTTTTTTTTATTACAATTTTTTTATTCTTGTTCAGCATCCCCATAGCTCGGGAGTAAGTTTTTTTTTCAAAAAGTTGAAAATTCCTTTTTTAATCGCTATCCGAAGCCGATTTTGGAAACCTATGATATTTTTATTCAAAATTCTCGATCGATTTTCTCGGAATTGGTTAATTTTTTTATTTAAAATTTATTTATCCGAATTCAGAAGCTTAATATCTCGGAAGCTTGTTTTTATTTTATTTTTAAATTAAAAATTAAACTTTTAATCGCAATCCGCAGCCAAGCCTTCTTCCATTGTTTTACCTTCAAATAGTAATTTCGATTTTAGAGTACGGCAACCCTCAAATTGCAGATACAATTTTTCATGTCTTGAATATATATAACAATTTGGTTTTCGAATAAATTTTCAAGTTTTTATTAATTCTCTAAAAAATTAGATAATTTCTTGTCAGGAACGTAATTTATAAATTAGTTGTTTTTTATGTCTAATGAGTAAATTTTTTATCTTTGTTTGATATCACAGTTGTAAATTATTATGATTTATCTTTGGTTAATATTTCACTCGGATATTATTTTTTTAATTGTTTGTATTTGAAATGTAATAAAATGTCTTTTTTAATTAAAAATTATTTTTTTGTAATAATTGCAAGCTTAATATTTATCCTGGAAAACTGATTTTTTTATTTATTTATAGAGGGTTATTACAGAGGTGACGTGTATGGATGATAAAAATTTGAGCAATTCATACTTTATTATTAAACAACTATTTGTTTAAATTTTTGTATTATTTTCTCAGAATTATTATTACTCTTGTTATGAAAATTAATTATATTTTAATTTGTTATAGTTTAAGAGAAGTAAAAGTGGGTCTCAAGAATAAAAAATAAAAAACTGTTAAATCTGGCTATTCGTACAGAAATTTCGGTACACGTCCAATTAAAAACTGTAGTGAAATTATTAGATTTGCATATTTTATTCCGGTATTAAATTGAAAAAAATAAATAAATAAGAACATTCTTATTATATAAATTAATAAAATTTAAAAGTGTAGAAAAAATTAAGCCTTTCAAAAAAGACAAAAAAATATCGTTATAAATAAAAATAAATAATAAAACTTGTTCTCAATTTTATGAATGAAGTTAAATATTAGGTGATTTTGAACTTGACTGTACATCCACTATTTTTGTTCGCTATTTAAAAAGTTATAATTTTTTTTTAATTTAATTAAAATGTGGAATATTTGAATAGAAATTTGGAACGCCTTTTTTTGAAAAATGGGTATATTTTAGATTTTCCTATTTTAATTTGGATAGGTTCAGCTTATTTTCCGCGTTTCTACGCCAATGGATTCCTAGAAACGAGAAACAGGCCTCAGTGGTCGACGAGTCTGTTATCCGATCTGCTGAAAATTCTTGGCTAAAGGCTTTCATTCAATTGAAAATTTTCCCCGAAAATTGCGGCAACATGAGTCATCAAAGAAAATGAATTTTGAAATATTCGGAAACTTTCAGAACGTTCACACCAAATTTTCTTCGGTTAAATTTTAAATAGTTTAATTTTTGAAGAAAAATTTTACTTTCACAGAAATAATTTCTAATTTTTTATTATTATACCATTAAGCCTTTTCCCTTCCGGGGTAGGCGTGACTTGTTCGGTTGGAAAGTAGTGGAATAGGTATATAGGTATGAGGTTGATCGGTATATGGGTATAGGGTGGATGGGTATGTAGGTGTTATGTATAGATGTTTTAGATTGATCTGGAGTTCTCGTGTTATTTATATAAATTACACGTTCACTCCGCAACACTGCTCCGACCCAGGTTGCTGATCAATCTCTCTAGCGATCACCCCAAGTGAGGAGCCTCACAAAATTATTATGTATGGTTCCCCACCTGGGCCCATTAGTATCCAAGGTCTTTGTTTCAGGTATCATTCACTCTATTGTCACTCAGTTTATAAACTATTTGTCGCCACACATTTCTGTCCTGGCATACTACTCTAGCTTCCTTCACGTCCATGCATTTCTTCACGCAAGCTCTTCTGTTCCTATGGCTTCTTACGTCTCTTCGGATTAATGTCTCATTCACAGATTCTGACCATTCTTTCGGCGGTCTACCTCTGGGCATTCTACCATTTACTTTACCTTTATACACTTGCTTCGTCAGTCGTTCATCTTTCATTCTTTCAAGATGTCCGAACCACCTTAGCTGATTTCTTTCCCATATGTCAACTAGTGTCTCTTGTGTACCACATTCTTTGAGGATTGTCTCATTTCTGACTTTGTCCATCAGTGTTTTCCCGCATATTATGCGGAGAGGTTTCATGCCGATCGCGTTGATTTTGCTCCTGTCCTTTTCTTGACAGGTCCATGTCTCGCTACCGTATAGTACAGTTGGTACGAAGATAGAGTTATGTATGGCCATTTTAGCTTTTTTTGATATGTTTTTATTTCTGAGGATGGATCCTGCTCTACCGATAACCTGCTTACCCTTATTTATGCGCCTATCTAACTCCCCATCTATTTTTCCGTCGCTAGTGAATAGGCTACCCAGATATACGTACTTGTCAACTTGTTCTAATCCCTCACCATTTAGGACAATGTTGCACATTGTTTTCTCGCTTTTTCCCTCAAACACCATGATTTTCGTTTTATTCACGTTAATTTTGAGGTCCATGTTCTTCATGCTTGTATTAAGTTTATTCAACATTCTTTGCAAGTCTTCGACTGATTCTGCCATAACAATCTTGTCATCCGCGAAAGCCAACCCACGTACCTTGACGGTTTCGAGATCTACACCTTTTTCGTCGAAGAGGGCAGTTCTAAGACACTTATCCATGAATATGATAAAAAGCCACGAGGACATAACGCATCCTTGTTTCACGCCTTGCATAATATCGAACCATTCACTCTTTTTCCCATTTACCCTTACACTCGCTTTACTACCTGTATATATTGTTTTTATTGCTTGTAGGAGCCCTCCATTCACTCCATACTCTTTAAGGACTTCCCAAAGTTTACTTCTATTTACCGTGTCGAATGCTTTTTCTAGATCGTCTAATAATAAGAGAAAATTCAGTACAATTTAATTTAAACAATTAACATTTGTTAAAAAACTATTTATAAAATTAGAAACTTTTTATGCAAGGTATTAAAGAAAAGAGTTTTCATCCAATTTTTATTTTATTATTATTTTTATTAATAATTTATTTTTATTTTACTACAGTGTGATTTTGAGAAAAAAAAGGTTGCTCGAGAGGTTGCTTTCACATAAGTAGTTTCTGATGATAACAGAAAATTTATCACATTTTTATTGTTTTTTTTTTATTAAAATAAATTATAAATGCTTTAAACAAATTCTGGTTACAAGTTCTTAAAAAAAATTATTCAAATACAATTTTCATATTTTGTTGAAATGTTTACTACAGTGTAAAGGTTTCCATAAAGTGCATGTCACAACATTTGAATAATTTTTCAACTACAATTTTTTTGACAATTTTTTATTTCACTACATTGTGATTTTGAGAAAAAAATGTTGCTTTCAAATAAATAATTTCTAATAATGACAAGAAATTTATTACATTTTAATTGTTTACGTAAATAAAAATAAATAAAAAATGTTTAACAAAAAATTTGTAATGGAATTTTAATACAAAAACATTAAAGAAAACTTTTTAAAAATAAGAAATTGACATTTTTCAAAATCATTGATTTAAACTGAAAATTTTTGTATAAAAAGATGTTCTAGAAAACTATTGTCATCAAACGTACGTCACTATACAATTAAAAAAAAAGAATTCTTTAAATTTGAATTATTATTTAACTTATAATGTTTTTAATTATTTTTCATTTTACCACAGTGTAAGTAAATAAATAAATGTTTTCAAATTTCTAATGAAATTTTTGATACAAAAAAAAATAAAGAAAATTTTTCTCGTCAAATGTACGTCGCTGAAAATTTGTTCAAAGATTCCTTTAACAGCGATATTTTTTGCAAGTTTTTATTTTTTACTACAGTGTGATTTTGCAAAAAATTTCTAATGATAAAACAAAATAGAGAAAAATGTTAAAAATTGACATTTTTAAAAACAATTATTTAAACAGACATTTTTTTATAAAAAAAAAGTTGAAGACAAATATTGTCATCAAATGTACGTGACTATAAAATTTTTTTAAAAAGAATTCTTTAACTGCAGTCAAAAAATTTTCAAAGAATATTTGAATAATTATTCAACTACAATGTTTTTGATAATTTTTATTTCACTACATTGTGATTTTGAGAAAAAAATGTTGCTTTCAAATAAATAATTTCTAATAATGACAAGAAATTTATTACATGTTAATTGTATGCGTAAATAAAAATAAATAAAAAGTGTTCAACAAAAAATTTGTAATGAAATTTTTTATAAAAAAAAATTAAAGAAAACTTTTTTTAAAGAATATTTTAATTATTATTTAACTTATAATGTTTTTAATTTTTTTATTATACTACAGTGTGACTTTGTTAAAAAAATGTGGTATTTACATAAATATTTTCTTATCACAACCAAAAATTCATTACATTTTATTTTTTCTAATTAAACTGGGTAAATAAATAAATGTAAAAAAAATTTTCAATAAAATTTTGTATACAAAAAATTACAGAAAAATGTTCTCGTCAAATGTACGTCGCTAAAAATTTGTTTCAAGATTTCTTTAGCAGCAATATTTTTTGCAACTTTATATTTTTTACATCATTGTGATTTTGTAAAAAATTGCTAATGATAAAATAAAATAGAGAAAAATTTTAATTTAAAAAATAAAAAATAAACGTTTTTTAAAAACAATTATTTAAACTGAATTTTTTTTATAAAAAAGTTAAAGACAAACATTTTCATGAAATGTACGTCACTATACAATTTTTTGAAAAGAATTCTTTAACTGTAGTCAAAGAATTTTCAAAGAATATTTGAATAATTATTTAACTATAATGTTTTTGATAATTTTTTATTTTACTACAGTGTGACTTTATTGAAAAAAATTGGCTTTCACATCAATATTTTCTTATGATAACAGAAAATTTATTAAATTTTAATTTTTTTTTAAATTAAAATACATTACAAATGCTTTAAACAAATTCTGTTTACATTTAAAAAAAAATTATTCAAGTACAATCTCTTTTCATATTTTGTTGTAATGTTTTTATTTTTTATTTTATTTTTTTTGTTTGAAGGTTTTCATAAAATGCATGTCGCAACATTTTTAAAAATAATATTTGAACTAATTATTCCATTACAAAGTTTTTGATAATTTTTTATTGTAATACATTGTGATTTTGAGAAAAAAATGTTGCTTTCACATAAATAATTTCTAATGATGAAAAGAAATTTGTTACATTTTAATTGTTTTCGTAAATAAAAATAAATTAAAAATGTTTAAAAAAAAAAATTAAAAAAAAAAAATTAAAGAAAACTTTTTAAAATAAAAAATTAACATTTTTCGAATACAATGATTTAAACTGATATTTTTGTATAAAAAAAAATTAAAGAAAACTATTTTCATCAATCGTACGTCATTATAAAATAAAAAAAAAAAAGAATTCTTCAACTGCAATCAAAATTTTTTTACAGAATATTTGAATCATTATTTAACTTGTAATGTTTTTAATTATTTTTTATTTTACTACAGTGTGACTTTGTTAGAAAAATGTGGCTTTTACATAAATATTTTCTTATCACAACCAAAAATTCATTACATTTTTTTATTAAAATAAGTAAATAAATAAATATTTAAAAAATTTCCGACAAAATTTTGTATACAAAAAAATTATAACTTTGTTGCTTAATTGCAACTTTGAATTTTTTGTGACAGTGTGATTTTGCAAAACATTTCTAATGATAATACAAAATAGAGATAAATTTTAATTTTCAAAATAGAAAATTAACATTTTTTAAAAACATATATTTAAAGTATTTGAACTGAAATTTTTGTATAAAAAAAGTTAAGGAAACCTATGGTCATCAAATGTACGTCACTATACAATTTTTTAAAAAAGAATTCTTCAACTGCAATCAACATTTTTTAAAAGAATATTTGAATAATTATTTAACTATAATTTTCTTGATAATTTTTTATTTTACTACAGTGTGACTTTGTTAAAAAAAAATTTGCTTTCACATAAATATTTTCTTATCATAACAGAAAATTCATTACTATTTATTTTTTTAATTAAAATAAGTGAATACATAAATGTTCAAAAAATTTCCAATGACATTTTTTATACAAAATTTTTTTTTTAATTCTCTCGTCAAATGCACGTCGCTAAAAATGTGTCTAAAGAATTTTTTAACTAGAAGGTTTTTGATGATTTTGAATTTTTAGTACATTGTGATTTTGCAAAAATTTCTAACAATAACAGAAAATTCATTACATTTCAATTCCAAAAATAAAAAATAAAAATGTCATACGAAATATTTTTTCTACCCAAACTATTTGTACAAATAATTAAAGAATTTTTTTTTCATCAATTGTACATTGCTATACAATTTTTTAAAAAGAATTCTTTAACTGCAATCTTTTCTGATTGTGTGTTGTATTTTTTACAAAAAGTTTTCATATAATTTTATTAATTGTAATAAAATTTCATATAATTTTTCAACTGTGATAATAACCAAAGAAAAAAAATACGTTTAATACGCCCATGAAAATTAACTAGAAGGAATTTAATATATTTGTTTAATGAAATATTACACAAGAAATTAAAGAAAAGTGTTTTCATCAAATGTACGTCGCTGAAAAAATTTGTTTACACATTTTTTAAACGTGTCTTTAACTAAAATGTTTTTTTAAAATTATATATATATTTTTACTAAAATGTTAATATTTTCATCACATACACGTCACAAAAATATTTGAATAATTCTTTAACCAGATTGCTTTTAATAATTTTGTATTTTTACGACAGTGTGATTTTAGAAAAATTTTACTTTCAAAGAAATTTGTATATAATTTTAATAATTATAATGAAATTGTATTGATAATTTTGAAAATATTTCGAAATGGTTTGAAATCTTTGTAAATAATCTCTTAAAATTAATTTTTCAAAATAAAAAATCATTTTAATTTTCCTAGGAATCTTAAGAAACATTTTTTTATCGCCTTCAAAAATTTACATTTTGTTTAAAAATGTTTGAAATCATGTAAAATCTAAATTATTTTTTAAATTGTTTCAATCCTTCTTAATAATATATTATTAGCAATTTTCTCTTAATGAAATTTTTACATTTTTTTAAAAAAAGATTTACAAAATTGGTACATATTGTAATCAATTACAAAAGGATATTCACTCTTTTGATAAGACCTTGTTCATTTTTTTTATATAATCTACCAGTTTTTTCAGGTGGAATATATTAATCATTTTTTTATTGATTTTCGTAAATAGGCTGTCCAAATATTAATCTAACTTTTAATTCTGTAATAATTAGAGTTTTAAGACTTCACGACCGGTTTGCGTTAAAAATGAAACACCAGGCCACATAAAAGGTTAATTAACTTGGAATGAAGTTGAAGTTTGCTTGAGTTCCTTACCTTATGTATAAGAGTATAACAACGTTTTTTTCAAAATTTTGAAATTTTAATTTAAAAAATAAAATTTGGATATATTTTCGTAATTAATTCAGAAAATAATTTTTTTCACAAAAATTGAAGAAAAACGTTTTGATTAAATTTACGCCCCTGAAATTTTTTTTAACATTAGTTAACAATTAGTACTTTGACGCGAAAAAAAAAATGAAGAATATTTCCTGAATTTTTCTATTTTTACTCAATTTGATTTTGGAAAAATGTACTGTCAAAGAAATAATTTATAATGATAACAGATAATTCAGTGCATTTTTAACAAAAAAAATAAAAAGTGAAATGAAAGCAATTTTTAAAATGAAATTTTTTATACTAGGGATTAAAGAAAAGGATTTCCATCAAATGTAAATCACTCTAAAAAAATTCTAAAAATTTTTTGTATCTATAATATTTTTTGATGATTTGTAACTATTTTCATCAAATGTACGTCGCTAAAAATTTTAAAAGAATATTTGAGTAATTATGTAACTACAATGTTTTTGATAATTTTGTATTTATACTAAAATGTGAGTTTGTAAAAATTTTGCTTTCACAGAAATAATTTCTAATGCTAACAAAAAATTCATTACATTTTAATTTTATTTATTAAAAAAGTAAAAGTATTTTAAAATTTTCATTTTCTTACAAAAAAAAAATGGAAGAAAATTTTCTCGTCAAATGTACGTCGCTAATTTTTTAAAAAGATTTTTCCAACTACAATGTTTTTTGACAACTTTGTATTTTTACTACATTTTTATTTTCATTTTGTATTTTTTATTTTTACTACAGTGTAATTTTGGACAAGATTTTACGTTTATTTTATTAAAAATTTTTTTTTTCAATTAAAAATTTTAAAAATTAAAACATTTTTTAAAGTATAATTTTTTATACAAGAAATTATAGAAAACGGGTTTCATCAAATTTACGTCGCCATACAAAAATTTAATTAATTTTTTCAACTTTTTTTTGATAATTTGTATTCTTACTGCAATTTAAAAGTTTCATCAAAAATGTAATTCACTAAAATTTTGTAAATTAGTACATTTTAATTCAAAAAGTAAACATTAAAATTAAAACAATTTTTTTAATTAAAAAAAGAGAGGATTAAAGATAAAAGTTTTTATCAAATGTTCGTCGCCATAAAAAAATGCTAAAGAATTTTTCCAAAACTATGATGTTTTTTATTAATTTGTATTCTTACTACATTGTAAATGTTATCATGAAATTAAAGTCGATATAAAAATTCTTAAAAAAATATTTGAATAATTATTTAATTAAAAAGTAAAAAAATTTGTTTATTAAATTTTGTCTACAAAAAAAAATTAATGAAATTTTTTTTTATCAAATGTACTTCGAAAAGTTTTTTAACATAATTCTTCAACTGCAATGTTTTCTGACAACTTTGTATTTTTACTACATTGTGAATATTTTCATCAAATGTACCTCGCTATAAAAATTGTTTAAAGAATATTTGAATAATTATTTATTTATATTTAAATTTAAAAAAATAAAACAAAATGAAAACTAAAATATATAAATTTTATAACATTTTATAACTGCAATATTAACAACAAATTATTTAATCTTTACAGATTTAATAACATTCACTGATGAGGGCCACCATTTAATTAATTCAATTATTTTCAAGTTACCTGACCCTAAAGCCAATAATGAACATCAACATTCTCAAAAAAAAAAGTAAAATTAAAATCAAAATCTTAATTTTATTCATAAAAATTATAGATATCATACATAAATAATACAATTTTATTCGGTTATTACGCAGTTTCGATGTTCTAGTAAACACCTTTCAAGTTCAATGGAGAATTATAGTATTGAAAATTTAATAATAAACCAATGTGTATTTATCGAAGAAAAGAGCTATATATATTTAGGTTATTCATTTATAAATTAATAGAAGCTTAATTTAGAAACAATTATTTTATTGATCTGAAGGAGAATTCACGTGACCGATATTCTGCAAAGAAGGGACCTTTTCTTGAATGGTCATTATAATAAGAGGGTGAAATTGTCACGTAATAGTATTATATAAAAATGACTATATTTTCAATATTAGGGCAGTGTTTTCACAATTTCATAATATTAAGTGGAAATTGGAAATTTAATTGGATTTAAGTCCATAAATTAATTTAATTTAATTAATTTTTAATTGGAAATTGTAGGCTTTCAATCTATGAAATAATATAGCTTCATAAACAATAGCAAATTGGTATTGTTTATAATTTATGGTTTTATTATTAAAACAATGCGTCGATCTCTCTGAAAAAAAATTTTATTTGCAGGCTGTCTAAAAAGCGGAAAACCCAAAAATTCACATTCGAATGTTTGGAAGGTGTGAATTTTGAAATTTTTCAAGAGAATACAACAATTTTCTTAACATTTGGAAGAAAATTTTTAATAAGTTTTCATTTTGAAAAATTAATTTGAAGAGAATATTTTGAAAAATTAAAAAATTTTTCTAATCGTGCAGAATTATAGAAAAAGTTAGAAATAATGTAAATTATTTTAAAAGATATTTAGAAATTTTAGAAAATTTATAAGACATTTGTTGTTTGGAAGGTTTAGAATTGAAAAGATTAATAAGTCATTCAAAATTTTAAAAATATTTTGAGACAATTTTAAGCAAAGTTTGAGTTTTTGATGATTTCGAAAAAAAAAATTTCAAAGATTTTTATGAATTTTTGTGAGGTTTAAAAAAAATACTTTTCTCAAAATTCGTCAGAAAATAATAAAGATTCCTAAAAATGAAGGAAAAAATCTCGAATTTTTTGAGGCAATTTTATTTTGTTTGGTTAAAAATTAATTTGCTTGTATGAAGAGTTAACAATTATGTTGAAAATTGGTCTTTTGTGTGAAATTCCGCTGTATTTTGACAAAAATTAATATTTTTTTTTCAATTTTTTTTGATTAAAAATTAATTTTGTTTGAAGATTCAACTATTATGTTGCAAATTTGTCTTTTCTGGTTAAATTCAGCTGTAATTTGTTAAAAATTAATATTTTTGGTTGAAAGTTCACCTATTTTTTGAAAATTGTTTTTTTGTTGTTGGAAATTCATTTATGTAACTGAAAATTCAACTATTCCATTTCTTGGTGAAAATTAATACTTTTTAGTTGAAAAGTAATGTATTTGTTTAAAAAAATATCTTTTTGGTAGAAAATTAAATTATTTGGTAGAAAATGATTTTCTTGTTGTTGAAAATTCATCTAATTTGTTGAAAATTCGTATTTTTTAGGTGAATTCAACTTTTTTTTAAATTTAAAATTGAAACATCTTTTAGATGAAATATCGATCATTAAATTGATCATTGAGAATTCATGTTAAAAAATTCAAATTATTTAATTTTTATTTTTTTTAACGGAAAATTAAACTATTTTATTACTGGTTTCAAATTTATGTTGAAAAATTCAAATTATTTAATTTTTATTTTTTTAAAGGAAAATTAAACTATTTTATTACTGGTTGAAAATTTATTTTTTAGTTGAAATTTCATGTATTCTATTGAAAACTCATATATTTTGTTGAAAATTCGTCTTTTTTGGGTGAATTCAACTGTTTTTCATTTAAAATTAAAATCATTTTTGGTTGAATTATCAACTATTATATTTTTCGTTACAATTTATTTTTTTGGTTGAAGATTCATCATTTTACTTGAAAATTTTTTTACTTGGTTGAAAATTTAAATATTTTGCTGAATATTTGTTTTCTTTTTGTTTAAAAGTTCAATTTGGTTGAAATTTTCTCTTTTCTTTTTAAAAATTCGACTATTTGATTGAGAGTTGAACCAATTTGTTGAAAATTAATTATTTTGGTTGAAGATTAATCAGTTTAGTTGAAAATTAACCTCTTTGTTTGAAAATTTAAATACTTTGTAAAAAATTCGTCTCCTTGTTATTTAAAAATTAATTTTTTAAACTAAAGTTTAAATTAATTTGTTAAAATTTTGTTTTTCTAAGATTTACCATTTTAGTTGAAGATGCATTTCTTTGTTTGAAAATGGAAATATTTTGTTGAAAATTCGTTACTTTTTGATTGAAATCTAATTTCTTATATTGAAAATTAAACTATTCCAATATTGGTTGAAAATTAATTTTCGTAACTGAAAAGTAAACTATTCCATCACTGCTTAAAAATGTATTTTTTTTGTTGAAAATTTGTATTTTTGTTGTTTTTGTATTCAAGTGGTTTTGATTGAAATAAAAAATTTGTTGGCTGAAAATTCAACTATTTTGTTAAAAGTTGAATTAATTTGGTAAACATAAATTTTTGGTTTAAGATTCATAATTTTAGTTGAAAATTCAACTATTTGGTTCAAATTTCATCTTTTTTTGTTGAAAATCCCACTATTTAGTTGAAAGTTGAACTAATTATATGAAAATTAATTATTTCGCTTGAAGATTCATAATTTTAGTTGAAAATTCAATTTTCAGTTGAACATTTAAATATTTAAGAAAAATTCATTTCCTTTTAATTGAAGTCCTTTTTGGTTGAAAATTCAACTACTTGGTTGAAAATCCATTTTTTGTTTGTTAAAAATTCCACTTATTAAAAATTAATTATTTCGGTTGAAGATTCATAATTTTAGTTGAAAATTCACCGCTATAGTTAAAATTTTATATATTTAAGAAAAATTTATTTCCTTTTAATTGAAAATTATTTTTTTAAACTGCAAATTGAACTATTCTATGATTGGTTAAAATTTTATTTTTCCTAGTTGAATATTCAACTATTCTGTTGAAAATTCATCTTTTTTGTTTTAAAATTCCACTTTTTGGTTAAAAGTTAAACTACTTTGTTGAAAATTCATTTTTTGTTGTTGATTCATCTCTTTAGTGAAAAATGTTAATATTATGATCAAAAGTTTTTTTTTCTCTGGTAAAAAATTAAGCCTTCTAACTAAAAATTAAACTATTCCATTATTGGTAGAAATTTTTATTTATTTTTTATTTAAATATTCTATGATTTGGTTGAAATTTCACTGCTTGGTTAAAATTCCAACTATTTCGTTGAAAATTATTATTTTTTTTTTTGAAGATTCATTATTTTAGTTGAAAATTTATCTTTTCGGTTAAAAATTTTAATATTTTATTGAAATTTTTTTTTCTTTCAGGTTGAAAATTGAAATATTTGGTTGAAATTCCATAATTTTTTGTTGAAAATTCCAATATTTGATGGGAAAATGAACTACTATGTCAAGAATTCAGTTTTTTGTTGAAGATTCATCATTTTAGAAAAAATTCACCTCCTTGGTTGAAAATTTGAATATTTATTTGAAAATTCGTTTTTTTTAACTGTTTGATTGTTTATTTGATTTTTAATTTTTTATAAAATCATAAACGAAATTTATTCCCCGAATGTAAAAAAGTACAAAAATATAATTCTTTATTGGTTTAAGCTTCAACTATTATGTTGAAAATTCGTTTTTTTGTTTTTGATAATTAGTTTTCTTAACTGAAAAATCAACCATTCCATTTTTGGTTGAAAATTGATTGTTTTTAGTTAAAAATTCAACTATTACATTTTTAGTTATGAATTCGTCTTTTTTTTTAATTCAGCAACGTGGTTAAAAGTTGTATTTCTTTGGTAAAAATTAATTTTATTAGTTGAAGACTGATTCAAAAAAATAATTTTCTACCAAAAAAAGAAGAATTTTTGCAAAATAGTTTAATTTCCAACCAAAACAATGAATTTTTAACAAAAAAATTTAATTTTCAACCAAGTAGATGAATTTTCAGCTTAAAATATAAATTTTTAACCAAAAATGAAACACTTAAATTTTCACTTAAAAAATTCAATTTCCAAGAAAAAAACGAATTATAAAAAAAAAAACGATTACATTTTCACAAAAAAATGAATTTTCAGCAAAGGAGTTCACCTTTTCACCGAGTAGTTTATATAATCATAAAAAAGATACTTTTTTTAAACAAAAATGGAAAATTTAATTTTCCAAAAAAAAAATTAATGTTTAACCAATACAAAAGTAATTTGTAATAAAGTAATTCAATTTTTAACTACAGAGATAAATTTTTAAATTGAAATAATGAATCTTCAACAAAAAATTTTATTTTGCACAAAGAAGTTCAACTTAAGACGATTTTTTCAACGAAATAATTGAATTTTCAACTAGAAAAGATAAATTTTCAACCAAAATTGGAAAAGTTGAATTTGTAGTTAAAAAATTTATTAAAAAAAAAAGTAAAATAATTTTTGACAAAATAGTTCAATTTTCAACCAAAGAGGTTGATTTAAACCAAAAAATGCATTTTGAACCAATTCTATCAAAAGATGAATTAAAAGAAAGACGAATTTTAAGTTAAATAATTTAATTTTCAGTCGAAAAAAAAATAATTCTTGTAAAATAGTTACGTTTTCAACAAAATAGATGAATTTTGGAACAAGATTAATTTTCAACAAAAAAATTAAATTCTTAACCTGTAATAGAATATTTCAATTTTCAGTTAAAAAACATAATTTTCAACAAAAATAGAAAGAATTTTCAACAAAATATTTAAATTTTCAACCAAAGAGATAAATTTTCAACCGCAATTATGAATCTTCAACTGGAATATTTACATTTTCATCCAAAAAATAATTTTCTACGAAAAAAGACAAAGTTTCAAACAAAATATTCAAATTTTCAACCAAAAACATGAATTTATAACAAAGAAATTTATTTACATTGATGAAAATTCCTTTTTTTTGTAGAGAATTACTTTTTCATGAATGAAAATTTTTTGGTAAAAAATTCATCTACATGGCTGAAAGTTGCATTACTTTGTTAAAAATTCATTTTATTGGCTGAAGATTCAACTATTTTGTTGAAAATTCGTTTCGATCCCTCGAAAATTATAATTATTTTTTGAATTTAACTATTCTTTTTTTGGCTGAAAATTGCTAGATTTTTTTATTTAAAAATGATTTTTTTTTTAATTAAACCGAATATTTTGTTAAAAATTAATTTTTTGGCTGAAGATTCCTTATTTCAGTTGAAAATTTATCTCTTCGGTGGAAAATTTTGATATTTCATTGAAAATTAGTTTTCTTTTTGGTTGCAAATTAAAATATTTGGTGAAAAGTCCAGAATTTTTTGTTGAAAATTCCACTATTTGATGGAAAAATGAACTATATTGTTTAAAATTCATTTTTTTTTTGAAGATTCATCATTTCAGTTGAAAATTCACCTCTTTGGTTGAAAATTCAAATATTTATTTGAAAATTCGTTTCCTTTTCAATTGAAAATTAATTTTGTAATCTATTTGGTTGAAAATTCATGTACTTTGTTGAAGATTTGTATTTTTTGTTAGAAAAAAATTGCAATACAAAAGTATGTGCTCAAGAATTAAAAAGGATCAATTTTATCCTACGAATTTTTTTAATTTTTCAGTTGTTGATTTTTTATAAAAGCATAAACGAAATTTATTCCCCGAATGAAAAAAATTCAAAAAATATCGTTAATTAGTGGTTTAAGATTCTGTTGAAAATTCGCTTTTTTGTTGTTGATAATTAGTTTTCTTAACTGAAAAATTAACCATTCCGTTTTTGGCTGAAAATTAATTGTTTTTAGTTAAAAATTCAACTATTTCATTTTTCGTAATGAATTCGTCTTTTTTTTTATTTAGCTAAGTGGTTGAAAGTTGTATTTCTTTGGTAAAAATCCATTTTATTGGTTGAAGATTTAACTATTTTATTGAAGTTCGTCTTTTTTGATAGAACATGAATTTTCTTGGTTGAAAATTTAACTTTACTTGATTCAAAGATGAATTATTTTTTAGGAATGTATGCTTCGAAAATTAAACTATTTGGTTGAAAATTCATTTATTGTTGAAAATTCTTTTTTATTAGAAAATTGATCTTCTTGATTGAAACTTTAACTACTTTGTTGAAATTCCAACTATTTTGTTGAAAGTTAATTTTTTTGGTTGAGGATTCCTTATTTTAGTTGAAAATTTATCTCTTCGGCGGAAAATTGTGATATTTCATTGAAAATTCGTTTTCTTTTTGGTTGCAAATTAAAATATTTTGTGAAAAGTCCAGAATTTTTGGTTGAAAATTCCACTATTTGATGAAAAAACGAACTATTTTATTGAAAATTCATTTGTTTGTTGAAGATTCATTATATCAGTTGAAAAATCACCTCTTTGGTTGAAAATTTTAATATTTATTTGAAAATGAACTATTTTTTTAAAAATTCATGGTTTGAAAATTGAAATATTTGGTTGAAAATTCTTTTTTATTAGAAAATTAATCTTCTTGATTGAAACTTTAACTACTTTCTTAAAATTCCAACTATTTTGTTAAAAATTAATTTTTTTGGTTGAAGATTCCTTATTTTAGTTGAAAATGTATCTCTTCGGTGGAAAAATTTAATATTTTCTTGAAAAATCTTTTTCTTTTTGGTTGAAAATTTAAATATTTATTTGAAAATTCGTTTCCTTTTCGATTAAAAATTAATTTTTCAATTTGAAAATTAAACAATTCCATTAGTGTTACAAAATTTATTTTAAATTGAAAATTCAACTATTTGGTTCGAAATTCATTTAGTTGAAAATGCAATATTTTTACTTTGAATTTTATGAATTTAAAGCGTTTAAATAATTTTATTTATCTATTCTGATTTTTTTTTTCAAACAGAGAAACAAATTGCAATACAAAAGTATGAGCTCAAGAATTTAAAAAAATCAATTTAATCCTAAAATATTTTTCAAATTTTTAATTGTTAATTTTTTATAAAAGCATAAACGAAATTTACTTCTCGAATGCAAAAAAATATCGTTGATTATTGGTTTAAGATTGATCTATTTTGTTGAAAATTCGTTTTCTGTTGTTGTTGATAATTAGTTTTCTTAACTAAAAAATTAACCATTCCGTTTTTGGCTGAAAATTGATTTTTTTTTAGATGAAAATTCAACTATTACATTTTTCGTTATGAATTCGTCTTTTTTTTTCGTTATGAATTCGTCTTTAAAAATTCAGCTATGTGCTTGAAAATTGTATTTCTTTGTTAAAAATTCATTTTATTGGTTGAAGATTTAACTATTTTGTTAAAAATTCATGCTTTAAAAATTTAACTATTTGGTTGAAAATTCATTTATATTGTTGAAAATTCTTTTTTATTGGAAAATTCTTCTTCTTTATTGAAACTTCAACTACTTGGTTGAAACTCAAAACTACTTTGTTAAAAAATTACTTTATTGGTTTTTAATAAATTTTTATTCATTTTTTTATTCAAATATTCCGTTATTTGATTGAAAATTTCACTGTTTGGTTGAAATACCAACTATTTTGTAAAAAAATAAAAATGAATTTTTTTTTGGGTTGAAGATTCTTTATTTTA